>JAVJIF010004671.1:0-254184 GCA_038442645.1 Agave tequilana | reverse complement strand
TGCGGTCTTTCTCAAAATTCAGCAAGGTATACCCTTCACCATCCTTTGAATTAATCCTAGAAATATGGTCCCAAAGATGCATGTCCTAATCTTCTATGCAAAGCCAAGAATTTCATCAAAAGCATTCAAGCATTTACTAGAACAATCTAAATTAAGCATGTCAATGATATAAACATTATTATCACGAAAACCGGTAAGAATACAAACATCGGATTTAACATCAAAATCTTGCATGAGGAATCATCAAAACAACTTTAAGTCCACGGTCACAAAGTTGACTAATGCTAAGCAAATTATGTTTTAAACCATCTACTAAAACAACATTCTCAATAATAGGAGATGCACCAATTTGAATGTTACCTATACCGATGATGGTTCCTTTGGAGTCATCCCGAAGGTGACGGTGCCACCTTCTATGTACCTTGATAGGGTTGTGAAGTTGTTGATGTCCCATGTCATGTGTCTTGAACAACCACTATCAAGGTACCACCGCTCCCTACGTCTTGGAGCTTTGGTGTGTACCTACATCAAACAATTTAAGACTTGATTTTGGTACCCACATTTCTTGGGTCCTCTAGGTTAGTGTCATGAACCCAAACAAGATTATTGTTCTATTTAGTTGATCATAGCAAAACTTAGCTAAATGTCCATTTTACCACAATATGTGCATCTATATACTCTACCATATTTAAAAGCATAATGGGTGTGTGATTTGTGAGCATGAGCATTGTGAGCATGAGCTGAGCATGAGAGGTGTTAGCATGAGAATTCTTAGCTTGTGAAGTGTTAGCATGTGAAGTGTGCGTTTTAGAAAACATGTTCTCAAGTTTCTAGTATTGAAAGCACAATCATTTAAAACTTTTTCGAATCATTCATTTTGGATTTAAAAGAAGAAATTCTTTTTCATCAATAATAGGAGATTTGCCTTACAAGTACTCTTGTAGGCACAAAATTCTTTTTGCATGGAAATGAAATTAGAAGAAATATCATCTTTTTCTTTAGAAACAATGGCAAGTTGATTCTTAAGAAAAGCAACTTCTTTTTGTAATTTTATGCATTCAAGTTTCTTGTTATCATAAGTTTCAGAAAGTTCTACAAAGCAGCACTAGAACTTCCTGGAAAAAGATGATTAAGAAAGCAATTCTCCTCTCCTGGAAAAGATGATCATGTGTGTGTGTGTTACCTGATAGGGTTACCGTCATGGAGGCGGAATTGACGGGCTATTATAACTGCATGACCTGCACGTGCTGGATTTGTTGTAATGGCTTTGATTGTTGGAGCTGGTTAATTGGGATTGCAGGTTAGGGAATCCGCCACTGTCCATAACTGTCCGCAATGAGAGGGGCACTACATGTTATGAACGTGGGGGATGATGGAGCTGCGTAACGGTAGGAGGAGATCTCGGTGGACTGATGTTTGAAGCTTCTGACTTGGAGCTGTAGATTTTTGAAAGGGAAAAGGCCTTGAAAAGGTAAACACGTCGGACTGGTGGAGTGTGACTCCGAACTGAGGATGTCTTCAGGGCGGACGGTAGCTCAGAAATGAAAGGGTCTTCGGGACGGGGAGACGTGTGACCTCAAGAAAGTTGGATGTGACAGAGGCTTCGATTTGGGGATTTCTCGGGAACCTCTTGGAAACTTGGCTGCGTGTTCTGATGAGGGTTAAATTTTGACCACTACAATTACATTGAAAAGTATATATTATGCTACACTTTGTTTGCTTTAATTATGTAAAGGCGTGGGTCCAGAATGATTCAAATCTAACCTGTTTAGTCTAAAAATTGGCTCGGACCCGATTTCTAACTGGGTCATGTTCACACCCATGAAACCTGACCGGATTCTAGGTCCAGACTTGTACGAGCCTGATACTAGCCCGGCTCAGGACTCGTATGTTTCCAACCCATTTCCGAACGGATAAAATCAGACTCCTCTGTGCATCCCTTCAAATAACGTCAAGGATCTAATGTTCGGAACAAAACCGTCGTTTTTTAAATTCTCGTCATATTTCATTGTAAATCATAACAAAAAAAAAAGCTGAAATAAATAAATGATCTGGCAATAATTTATTTGAAGACAACTCCACCTAAAATGTCCCTTAAGAGCAGCGACAAAGTCGCATTATTCACTCAAACCATACAGCCCATAATTGACGAAACACAATAACAGAGGTTAACTCAACAACATAGAATAATAACTTATTAATTTGAGACGCTTAGGACATTAATTAATCAGCAGTAGCCCACGTCATGTCTCCCTCAAAGATCCAGTGGCACACCTCAATTTTACCTGGCGCGGACCCCAGCGCCACGAACGCCCCGTGGCCGGCGCTCCAATCTGACGTGTCAATGTGACAGATGGCAATACCGTGATTGATCTTCTCCTTAGAATCAACGGCCAGATGTCAGCTTCATACACCCTCACCTTGGGCACAGAGTGACAGTAGTAAACCAAATAAGGGAACAGGGACTGGTGGCAGGACACCGACTTCGTAACCTTACCGCCGTTCACCCCCTTCACATCTCCGATCATATGTCACCCTTCGATCCTCTGGTGTTCTCCGTGCTCCTCACCACCACATTGGATCCCAGCACCGACACGGCGAAGTCGATCATGTCCTCCGCCGACGTGGCGCACCGCTTCGTCTCGCCCCTGCTCGGCGCCCGCTGGCACTCGGCGATCGTGTCGCTGACGGCCTTCCCCATGGCACTATCTTCGAGTATGTTGAAAGTCTTCCTCACCTCACCGGCGGAGAACGGGATCTTGCGAGCATAGATCTCGGCAGAAAAGACCTTGAAGGCATCTTGTCTCTGATATCAGGCATTGGCATCACGTTCCCTTTCTTCAAATTACTCTCCCTAAAGAATTTGCCCGGCTCCACCCACCTATTTACAGCACTGCCACTCATCATCTTCATCGTCATCTTCTTCACCTTCATCTCCTCCTCCGCAGAATTCACCACCTTCACATCATCGGAATGCGGCACCGTCGACGCGTTGACGTAAGACTTGAATGTGAACTCATTCCCATTCTTCAAATTGTAGTAAGCTTGAAATTGGTAAGCTCGCCGGAGTAGCTTGTGAAGTTGAACTCGTCGTTGCTAGATCCCTCGCCGTACCCTTTGAAATTGTCGCTCCCCTCGTTGAACGTCAAGCCGTAGTTGGCGAAGCTCGCCTGCTCGTTGTTGGTACCCTTGCCGTAAGAGGTGAAGTTGTCGTCGCCGACATTGGACTGGTTGCGGTACGTCTTGAAGACGTCGACCCCGCCGTTGCCGTTCTCGCCGTAGCTCTTGAACCCCAGCTCCGGCACGTTGCCGTTCTCGCCGTAGGATGTGAAGTTGTCAAACGCACCGTTGGCGTCCTCGCCGTAGCCGGAGAACCCGGAGTTGATGACGTTGGAGTTGTTGGAGTAGGAGGAGAATTCGGTGGGGACCCCGTTGCCGCGCTTGCCGTAGCCGCAAAGGTCTCGTCGCCGGAGTTGGTGCTGTCAGTGTAGGAGGAGAAGGTTCGGTCCGGCCCGTTGGCGTCGGTGTCGTAGTTGGTGAACTTGAGGTCGGGGACGTTCGAGTTGGCATGGTAGGCGGTGAACCTGCCGTCGCCGCCGGTGGCGGAGGTGGAGTAGGAGGTGAAGTTGGTGGTGACGACGTTGCCGTTGGGGGAGTATGCGGTGAAGGAGTCGTCGCTGCGACGGCGTCGCGGCTGTAGCGGCGGAAGGTGTCGACGGGGACGTTCTCGCCGTCGGAGTAGTTGGCAAAGGAGGAGGTGAAGCCGGTGCCGTCAGTGGCATAATTTGTAAAATTGGAGTTTACGTAGGTGGAGAAGGCCGACGGGCCGCTGTGGGCCGCGAGGGAAGGGGAAGTGATTTCCTCGGAGCAGGCCAGGTGGGCGGCGGAGCAGAAGGAGGGAAGCTTGGAAGAGAGCTCAGTCGGTGAGAGAGCGGAGAATGTGGCTGAATCGAGCGGGGAGAGCGGGGAGAGCTTGGAGGTGAAGAATTGGGGGTGAGGGAGGTTGTTGGGGACCTTGCGGGACCAGTAGCGGAGGATGGCCGCTCTCGGGGAGAGCGGCGACGAGGATTGCTGGATTGGGTCTGATTTTGACGGGGTTTTGGAGAAGGAGTTGAAGGCGGAGTGAGAGAAAGGGGAGAGGGAGAGGAGGAGGATGAGGAGGAGAGAGAGAGGAGAAGCCACCATGGCCGCCATGGATTTTCTTTTATTTTCTTTGGTGGTGGATGAGAATCATGAGATGATGAGGGAGAATAAATAGTGGATACAGAGGAGCAGAAGAGGTGGAGAAATGGATGTGGGAAACAGAGTGGCTGCTACTTTTTACCGCTATCACCCACTGCTCTTCCCAGCTCTCTGCCTTTTTTCCGTTCTTTTCTTTTTGTCTTTTTTTCTGTTTGACTTTTCATAACGCGCTCTATTTACCACTTTTAGTTACTTTTACAGTTTGAATCAGACTTTTTACCCTTTTTTTCTTATGATTCTGATTTGGGTTATCATTCTGTTACTAGTTTTTTCTTTTTTAAAGTGCATCTGCGTATGTAATAATTAATAATCTTATACAAGAAAAATACTGAAAATATATATATATATAACACGATGCTTCACTCTGTAATTTGTTATTTCTTTTGAAAAACACTGTAGCTACTGGGTCAATTTTTGTTGCAACAGTTACTATTCTGCTAGGATTTTGATACCGAGTTTTCTACTTTCCTAATTTTTAGCCTGTCAAAAAGTAAATTTGTTAACACACGTCACATCTTCCGTAAATTAAGGGAGCATTTTGGAATTGAAATTTCTGTTGGGATCTATCAAAGCCTAATTGGGCACTTGAGATGAAAGCCTGATGCCAGTTCTTTTGTTCCACGTCAGTCACGTGATCAACGTCCAAATCCAACGCAATGATTAAGGGGAGCGGGGTTGATTAAATGGAAGGAGGGTTTTGAGTTCTTAATGCATTATTTTTGAATAAAAGTTTTGAAAAAAAAAAAAAAAACAGTTGTTTATGTGTTATAGTCGTTAAAGTGATTTGTGACTAAGATTGACAAATCTTTGCCTTTCTGTCTTACAATGCTGAATGTTTTATATGTGTTGTGATCAAATAATAATGTACGACTGTTACGTGGCCCCAGAGACAGTCACATGTAGCAAATTGATTATGACTATGCTTTGACAAATAGTAAGTCTTTGAGGAGATGATGAGCATAGTTAGCATACAGTCTGTAGATTAAGTGAGACTCCTGTGTCTGAGGAAACGTTTCTCATTCTCTTACAAAGCCGAAATGTTTATTTTTTTCACATTCCATAAATACCTGAGAAACTTATTTTTATATGTTAGTGTTTAGTGTCAAACAGTTGCCTGAGAAACTTCTTTTTTTTTGTTAGTGTTTAGTGTCAAACAGTTGTGGGCAATCGTGTGGATATAAGGGCATCATAAAATCCGTTTGAAAAGTTTGCCCAAAGATTTCAGCATGTACCATCATAATTTCTGTTTTTAAGTTTATATAAGTTTCTCTAAAATTTCTTTTACGATGTGACATATAATTTTCTATTAGTTTCACACACTAGCAGAGACGGGGTCACGTGACCCCCCCCCCCCCAAAACCCCCCCCCCCCCCGGCCCAACCAAAACAGCTTAACGGGGAATTTGTTGTGCTCTCTGGCCGACAAAAAACACCCAATAAGCTACCCATTCCTTGGTGGGGGGGGGTGGGCGGGGGGGAGGGGGGGGGGGCCTAACCAAGCCAGCCCAAACCCTTAATAATTAAACTCAATCACACCACACTGCTAATACATCCAATCATCCCTCTCTCCCTCTCTCTCTCTCTCTCTCTCTCTCTCTGCATTGTCAGTCTGCAACCAGTAAGTCTCATCTTTCTTCACTGAATTTTAAAATCCAACTCAATCCTCTCGTGTCTTCCAGTTTGTAACCAACAACTCTCTGTGAGTACCGAACAACAACCAGTCAGTTGAACGGCGAATGTGTTGACAAGAAAATTAAGATTTCGACTTTCAAGTCTTTCGGTCATTCTCTTGGATGCCGGCAGTTTAGAACAAGAAGAAATGACAATTTTCAAACTTAATTATAATTAGGTTAAAGCCAGTAAAATTTTAAGAGTATACCAGCATATCTGTTTGGAATGAAGTATGAGAAAATATAATTTATTCATCACTAATGCCTTTGAAGGGTTATAGAGATCTTGTGCAAATTATTTGTACTAGGTTACATGAGGATATTGTTGAGATGAGGTGTAATATTATTTTATAACAATCACTTTTATGCTATAAAATAGTTGAGAGTTTCTTGACTTGAGGCCTCATATTTTTTCTTAGCCTTTTAATATATATATATTATTATTATTATTATTATTATATATTATCGTCTACAATTTGATATTATTGAATTGTGCCTCCCAAGTTGGAAGTCATGGTTACGCCACTGGTTTCACACAATTTCATGAAAGTATCAGTATCATTTCACTCTTGACTCTTCTATAAGTTTCACAAGATTTCCTATAAACATATTTATACTAAATTTCTCTCGAATTTCTCTTAAATTGTCATAACTTCATGTTTTTCTTATTTTCTTAAGGCTACGTATCCCATATTCATCACATGCATCTTATCACATTTTTTGTGTCTCATTTTGACAACTATGGTACTTAGGCCTGACCCAGTGTTTTAAGATGATTGGATTATAGATATTGGATTTGATACCATATTATACCTTTAATAATATGGACAATTTGATTTATGCCTCTGAATTCAAAATCTATTTAGTATAGATTCTTTTGTGAAAAGTGATGCACCCAACGCAATTTATTCATACAATATATAAGAGAGAATTACATTTACTTTCCCATTGAATACCTTTCTTTTTGCCGTCAGGGTTTTTAATTTTCAATTGTATCTTACTCGTCACGACTTTTATCAAAATTCAGGAGATCTTTATTAATTTATTAGATGAGGAAAAATCCGAACTTCTCTGCATTAAAATTTAATAGTTACAAACTTTATTCCATAAGTACAAATATGAATTGCTTCATTGATCAACGAATTTAGTCCAAATAGATTTTTTTTTTTTTTTTTTATAAATCAGATACTAAGCAAAGAAATCTCTTTAACAATAATAACTATATCAATTATATAATAAGGTTTCCAAGTTTTCTTTGTCTGTTTCGCTGCTGGACCCTACTCTGCTTCGGTTCGAATCGCGGTGTGCGCGGGCAGCGAACGTGGACCCCTAAAGTATACGTTCATTCTTGCAGTAGACTGTATTCTGCTTTTTGTAAGTGTAGCCAAACAGCGGATCCAACAAAAGAGTTCTTAACGATGGACGGTGAGATTCGTTGCGGGCATTTTGCTGCATGAATTGGACAAAAAGTTCGATAAATTGTTAAAAACGGTCTTCTGCGCCTGAGGCGTCCTTTTACGCTAACTTACCACGCGGAAGGGGACAAAAACTCAAGCAGCCACGCATGATACAGTTTCGTTTTACGACGTTAAAGTGAACAGGACGCTGCGATGATAGACCACAGTACAGCTGCGGCGTCAAACTTAACACTGACACGTGTCCATTGCTGAAATTTTCTACCGGATATCCCTTCTAAAATTAGAAAAATCATACGTCATGATGATGTAATTATTACCTCTAATTTCAGTTTGCTAAATTTTGGGTCCCACAATTGGGTCAAGTAAGTAACTTGTGCTCATTTTATTTCAGGTCCCATTGCACTTGTTTTACCCTCGTTTATGTTTCCTGAGCTAGGGCATCGTTTTCCTTTTTTAACCCCTCCCCTATTTTATTTTATTTATTTGTTTAAATCGTACTTTATCAATTACTTTAAAATATTTTTATGAAATATTTCGCTACACCAATCTACTTTTCTTTATAATTAGAAAAAAAATCAGTCATAATTTGATTCGCTACAGTCTCGTTCACGTCAGAAAAAACTAATTCCTCCCGACCACCACTTGTTTGTATATTTTTAATTCCTATTTACTCTCTTGTTGCGCTTGACGTTGCTCACCTCTCAACTTTTTTTTTTGGATCGATCTTTTTGCAGATCTCATTTTGTTCGTGTCACGATGAGTTCTGTCAGGACTAACAAAGAAATAGAATATTTTGTGAGAACTGTGATCATGATTGCAGCCTCACAAAACTCATAAATAAGACATTTTGTGAGGACTGCGATAATGGTCACAATCTTCGTAAAGGCTCAAATATAAAACATGTTTTTGTAAATACTGCGACCATAATCACAGTATTCGTAAAAAACTCAACGTCATAATTTGATCGCAACCCTTAATACACGCTCACATAAAATTCAACTATAATTTTAGTTGCATGATGATATTCAAAGCCTTCATTTGTATTGTCCGATTATCACTTTTATCCATTTATAATAGTAATGTGATGATATATTCTACTTTAAAGGAACCAATCATGATCATTTTTTCACATGTAAAGCAGAAATTTATCTTAAATAAACAAAAATTTTCTTAAATTGATTCATTGACAACAAGTAACGCTAATTATACTATTAATACTTTATTAGATTATAGTACTACTATTATACTAACATATGAGTATATGCTAAAACCTGTCCATCCTATAATAAACAAACAAGATTAGTAGCATTTTCTCAAACTAACAGAGAGAGTAGAGATGTCTCATTGATTTACAATTTAACAAAGTCTGGAGAAACAACCTAGCCCTCCTATACTCTTGTCCAATTAACCATTTTGATTCTACTTATAAATAATATAAATGAAATTATAACTTAAATTTTAGGGTAAAGAGGGAGAAGAAGCAACATGCAACAAGACATGCAAATACCTAAAATGGGAATTATATTATGTTATTGACACTGAAATCAATGTTGAGTTTGATTTTCCTTGTCTCTGCAAATAAATGAGGGGTATTTTGCTATACACCCTATGTCGAATCGTAATTAAAAAAAAAAAACTCAGCTTCATAATTTTGTTCGCTTCAGTCACTTCTTTTTTTAAAGTAAAGATATGCGCCCACATGTTAAGCGTTGAAGCGCTTATCAACGGCGAAGATGAAAATGTCCCTAATTTATCGCTTCAAAAAAAGACGACCGCTTCAAAAATGTCCTATTTTTTATGACTGTAAATATGACCGCAGTGCTCACAAAATGATCACAATATAGAGGATTGCGACTATGATCACAATCCTCACAAAAATATCTTATTTTCTTAGAACTGCAACTATGATCGCAATCCTCATAAAAATGCCTTAATTTTAAGACTGCGATTATAATCGCAATACTCATAAAATAAAGTCGTAGTCCTCACAAAATGATCGCAGCTATAACGCCCCGCCCCATCGGGTACGGAGACGCTACTGCAACGTAGATACATAGACGGAGCCAAGATGCCACGAAAGGTCTAAGCGCACTCCCCCTTTCAAGGAAGTGGGCGAGATCTCGAAGAGGGTAATAGGGCTAGAAGGCCAAAAAAGTACCAGTAGAAGATATTAGTACCACACAAGCACACATACAAGCATGATAAATAATAATAATCAACGTTGAGCGCTAAATGAGAGACCGTAAAAGTCTAAGCGCACTCAATCCAGCTACCACGAAGCTCAAAGGGTATTAGGCTTCATAATACCTGTTGAATAGCTAGCCCGGGAAGTGGGCAGTAATGTAAGACCATAACTGGTCTAAGCGCACCCCTTTTTGGGGAGTGGGGTTGTATAGCAACTTGCACCACCGTTAGTCCCAAAAATAGATAAAAACAAAGATGAATTATAATAATTCTAATGGATAGCCAAATACATCAAATAATTTATGCAACACACAGAACACTGATACAAAAATTCTATCGCTACAAATACAATTCCACCAATGCAATTGTAACTCTCGATTTTAGTCACCGGTATTTTCTACTGGTGGTCGTACGATAAAAATACCTGCTCTGGTGGTCTAAACTAAGTCTACTTTAACTCTAATAAAATTTTCTAATATTTCAAATTTTTCTTGATTTTTTCAAAAAATTTCTAAATTATTTGAAGATTCTCGAAATGTGTGACCCATCTGTGTCGCTATATGACTTCTAGATTTTTAATTTATAATTGGGGATGAATTTCATGAATCTGATTTCTCAGTAATATTTAAAATAATTTTTGTTATTTTCAAGATTTTTTAGAAATTTTCTGAATTAAATAAGAATTTAATTGAGTTAACAAAATGCAAAAATAAAAATAAAATAAAAAATATTAGAAAAATAAACCCTTATATCAAGCCCATTTATTTAAACCTCCCTTTAACTCCCCCCATCTTCTCCAACTTCCACCACTCTCTCTAACTTCTCCCATACTTTCTCCCCCTCATTTTCACTCATCCAAACTGAACCCATTACTCCTTTCACGTAGCCTAACTCTCAGAGGTGGCTTAGCTATGTGTGGTGTCTATAAAAGGGGTTTCTCACCTTCTCAAGTCACTTGCAAAATCTAAACTTCTCTCTCCTTTTCACTATACTCTCTCTTTCTCTTTCAAACTTAGCAAGATTCTGAAGTGCTGGACGAGGGGAAGAAGATTTAGACTGAAGGGAGGCGTTCCAGGTATTTTATTTCGCATTTTCGTAGAATTTAGTTCATTGTGTAATTTCATCGAACAGATAATATGCATTAAATGTTAGCTATAATTTCACCTTGAAAAACGTATGCTAAAAGCCCAATAAAATTATGTAGAACACTTAAGTTATGCCTCCTAATTATCATGATTTTTAATTAATTTTTAAAAATTTATTTTCAATCAAAAAAAAGAATATTGTGTTGTGCACTGTGCTGTGCATTGTGCACAGCACAATGCGGACGAGGCCAGGCCTGGCCTGAGCCAGGCGTGGTCCAGCTTAGCCTGGTCGGAGCAGACCCGACTGGATCTATGCCCAGCACTGACCCAGTCTGGGTCTGTGTTATACGGACCCGGGTTCGAACCCGACCCCAATTTTTTTTAATAAAAAAGAAAAAGAGATAAAGAAAGAAAGGAAAAGAAAAAGGCAATAAATAAAATAAAAATATGCAGAAAAATTATTGTAGCATTTTTACTATAGCAAACCCAGACCCAAACGCATTACTGTAGCAGACCCGTTACTATAGCAAACAGACCCGTTAAGCTTTTTATTGATTTTTTATTGATTTTTAGATAAATTTTAATTCAGAAAATTTCAGAAAATTCACAGAAAATTCTAGAAAACTCACAGAAAATCACAAACTAAATTTGAGACTCAGTAAAATTATTTAAGTGTAATATTACTTAGAATAACATGAAATTAAATATTCTTTGTAATTATTATTTAATGATAATTTATTTTAAATGACCAATAAATTTATAAATAGCACAAAAAATATATAATTCATAATTCAGTAATATGTAATATTATACAACAATTTATCAGTTTATGCATGTATTTTATCATGAAATTATATTTTTGAATAGTTGCTAAATTCAGAAATTGAATTATTTGAAAATATTAACCAACCAAAATTATTGATTGAGGTTTTACCTGCACACAAAAATACAGAATTTCAGAACTTTTAATAAAGAGTGCAAGTACTCAATACTACCGCAATAGCAAGTGGCTATGCAGGTCGTGATCCACAAGGAAGGACTAGAAGCTTTTTAATAAGTTCTCTTTTATGCTACAATCAATGGTTAAAATTCTTATTTTAGCTCTTCAAAAGAAAATGAAAATGCGTTAAAGTAAAGTTAGGAAGAAAGTGGTAGATAGAGAAGGTGGAGAAAATGAAAGTGGATATGTACAAAGAAATTGAAAAATATTGAAAGAAATTTGGAAGATTGTGGTGTTGGTAATTTACACTAAAATTAAAAGAAAAGAAAACTAAAACCTAAAAAAGTTGCTTACCTCTTCGGCACCTGCTTACCTTTAACCCGTATCAGCGATGTACCTTTGCTTGAAGACGAGCGAAGTATGACAAATAGGATCTTGGCCATTCCCGTATTACACTATGAATTGAAATGGCAAGCTACACTACCATAGAAATGGATATCCATCACCATAAGCCATCAACAGCACTTGCAAGAGTAAGGCAACTTCGAGGCTATCGGTTTCATTTGGATCCACAAACACAGAAGAGAAAAATAAACGAAAACAAGAGTAAAGAAGAAAAAGAAATCTTGATTCGATTCAAATAACAATAAAAGAAAAGATCACTTACACTGATGTCACCTTCAATACAAGTTTGCTCTCATTCCTCCATGAAAGTATCCTCTCCTCTCAGTTACATAAAGAAAATAAAAACCTAAGTTACAAATTACAAATTAGCCTAAATTCTACTCTCTGCTTGGTCGTTCCCTTTTGCCTTTGAGGTTGCAGGTATTTATAGGAGAAATGCAGAGGTTAGAGGAGTATGAAGATAGAGAAAGCTAGATATTTCTGAATTTGAGTCCTCCTCTTATCTCCAAACTTGATTTGATGTGGATATTCAGTTCTAATCTGTAACTTGTTGGCGTACTGATTGCTGAATATAACTTATCAAATAACAGAATTAGAAATAGTGATCAACTTAAGTGTTGTAGCCCTTTATGTCTTCTTTCTGGATCATCTTGAATCATTAGATTTGAATTTTGATAGCGAAAGTTATGATTCAAATATTAAAATATATCCAGTCAGAATCTGAGTCAAATTTGCTTCATCTCATCCGTTGATCTTCTCTCTATCCATTTATCCCTTTGAATTTGGACTCTGTATTTGATGTTATCCTCGGTTGATCTTTAGATTTAACCACTTGATTCATCAAAAATAAAATTTAACCAAATGGATTTGGGATCATCCTCCTCTAACCAAATAGATCTAGTTAAATCTGAATTTAACTTATATTTATTTGATTTTATCCTCTTTCTCTCCATGATTATCTTCTGCAAAATAGACATTTAAGATAAGAAATTTAACAGATTTATTATATGATAATATAGAAATGTAATGAAGAATAATGCAATAAATGTGTGCAATCACACCCCCACACCTATCTTTTGCTCGTCTTCGAGCAAAACAGCAAAACTAAATCAATAATTATTAGACCACTTTCGCAGGTTATACGATTGCTTTGAGTATGTGCAACAAGCCGTTAAACCTCTAGGTTTACCCTAGAGGACGAGTTTTGTCTCGTGAGGATTTTCAGTGGATTACACCCACAAAATCCATAAAGAAAGGGAAACAAAGTGTTAGTATTTAGAAAACACATTTTGAAAGAGAAAAATATTTGAAATATTATTGTAAGAATTAAGTAATATATAAGTTATAGGAAAATTGAACTTTTCATTCCTAAACTTAGTCTTTATTCAAAAACTTGTTATCAATCAAGATAAGGAGTCAGGCTGTATTTTTCATCTAGTCTATTACTTTACCCTAAGTCATATGCACCTTCGTGATCGTGAAATTTTGACTAAGGGTTCTTTAACTCTAATTTCTATGCCTTATTTATATTTATTTTTAGTAGTATTTATTCCTCAATTTCATTAGGCTTTCTAACCTGCCCATGTAACGAGCCTTTAGTTGATGACATTCAAACCAGACAGTCTTAGGGCACCAGGTGAGAAAATACCCCTAAGGACTTAAACACTCGAGCAGACAAGGTCACAAAATCAAGGGTTTTTATTTATAAAATGTACCCCTTTTAGGCGTGAATACTTATGCTTCATGAGGCACAAATGCCTAGCTTAATTAAAGGATATATATATATATATATATATATATATATATATATATATATATATATATATATATATATATATATATGCAAACTTATCTAGTTATCTTTTGCATAAATACCAAGGCTTTCTTAGGCTAAAGCACCTAGCTAATCAATAATTAGATTTATTTATTTTTCATAGATATACATATATTTTTTTCTTTTTTTTATAAGGCATAAGAATCTCTGTTTTTTGAACCCTAAGTATGTAAGTGTATAAGGTGTGCATATTTTTTCAAGGTAAAGATCAAGACTTAATTAATTTCACAAATTTTCTTTCTAAACTTAGAAATCAAACAAATAATCTTATTTTGACCAAGTATAAGAAATCCTAATTATGATTCTCCTATTCCTTAAAATTGACTTATTTTCTTACAAAAAATATGTCAAAATATTATTTCTTTTTTCAAAAAGTTTTTAAAAGTAAAGAAAATGTTAATAATTTTTTTGAATAATAAAAAGAACCTAAGTTATATTAGAACCGTCCCCCACACCTATCTCATGCATTGTCCTCAATGTATGAATTAATGCATAGATGAATGAAAAAGAAGAAAGGGAAGAAAAATATTACCTTAAGGTGGTGGTTCTGATGGTGATCTGATTGGTCCACGAATGCGGCCAAATCGAATTTACGTAGAGTTTGGAGGAACCTACCAGAAACCTCTCTAATATAACCTATTAAAATGATGTATATATGTATGATTTTGATTAAGAATTTTACCCCATCTAATTTTCAAATTTCACAAATAATTTCGGAGTTAATTATATCAACACCCTTGTCCCAAAATGGAGTGTGAAAAGATGGAATGATTGACTTGGACTTAGAAAGTATGAAAACTAATACCGACTCAGAAAAGTGACTTGAGTCAAGTAAAAGTTCAGGAGTCAAGATTGGTTCAAGAAGTGGGTCCGAATCAAGAAGTTGAAACTCAAGTAAACATTCATTTCCTAACAACGGAATGTGACTTAACATTGGTAATTCAAGTTCAAGAATAACAGGTGTGAGAATCAAAACTGACTCTAAAATATTACTCAAGTTGGGTAATAAAACAGGAGTCAATATTGATTCAGGAATTTGAACTGAATCACAAATTTGAGAATCTAGATCACATTTCTCATTGAGTTCAGTTTTATAAAATGAGAACTTTCTAATTTGTTAATGGGACTTTCAAAAGTATGAAATTGGTCAAGTTCAATAAGTTGATCATAAAAGATTGGCGATTTAATTTCATGATAATTGGCACAGGATCCAATGTTGACTCGGGAAAAAGATTGAAATCAGGTGAAGACACCGGAGTCATTATTGAATCAGGAAGTAAAATTGAATTTCAAGTTTAGGTTCAAGATCACATTCATTCTCAAGTTCAATTTCAGGAAAGGTACAACTTGCCAAAATGTCAATTTTGTTTTTAAAATTTAAGGTTTGAGCAAGTTCAAATGGGTGTGCTGAAATGGAATTTTGTTTTCCAAAATAACATGATTCTTCGACTCTAACAGAATGGTTAGTGATATCAGAAATGGTCAAACGGTGAGAATGGAGAGTTTGGACCATTATATCTATGTCATGATTATTAATTTGTCACATACATTGCATTTATGTTGTCACGTTACCACACTTGTTTGCTAATAAATGATATTAATAAGTGTCTTTTTTCTTTGCTAAATGTAGGCCCAAATGCTCAAGGAAATTAATGAGGAACAAGCCCAAAAGCCCACTTTATTCTGAATTAATTCAGAATAAATTCGAAGTGAAGAAGTCTAGGCTATATCTTGGCATATCAAGGGGTGAGAAAATCCTCCTTGAATCGAGGAATCAAAGCCAGAAAATCAAAAGCTGATTCAGTCAGCGGTTGAAGCAGCAATAAGAAAACCAGCAGGATATGCGAGAAGCCCTTCATACCAGGAAGCTCCCCCTCTTGGTGTGGCCATGTGGCCACACCAGGGCCGCGGAAACGCGGCCCAAGCCGCGTTTCCGCGGCCAACTGATTTCAGTTGGGGGAGCGTTTGCTCCCCCAACGTTCCCGGGATCCTAATTCTTTGGTTTTTGGCTAAAATACCTCTTTCAGCAGAGAAAAAGGCAGCGAAGACTAGGATTAAATTTTGCACTTATTTTCTTAAGGTCTAGGTTCATTGTTAGCTAGAAAGAAAGTTGTAATCTTGCTTTTTAAGTTTTAGCCCAGTTTCAAAAACTTGTGAGAGAGAGGACTGAGAGCTTGTACTTGAAGGTTGAAGTGACATCAATACAAAAGTCGGGCCGATTTCTCTTTCACTTGCAGTACGGTATGCTTTATATTATGTCGTTGTTTTCTTCGTTTTCCATGAGTAACTAAACACTTTTTCTGGGCTAGCTATCGACTCTCTCTTGTTTTCTTCTCTTCTGTTTTTAAAAGAAAAAGACCCGATGACTCATATGCATGCCTCCCTTAAAAGCCTTTCTTTTTGAAAGTGTTCTTGAAGGCACATGAGGATGGGTATGGATAGTTGAATTCACCATTCTTTCTTGAACTTCTTGTGGATCGTTTTTAATTCATTCTTACTTCTTCGCACTTTATGTTTTAATATCCGATTCCAACTCTTTCTTGAAGAAAAAGGATTCAAACCTTCTGCATCTTATGTGCTTTACTCAAAGCTTTCTAAAAAAGAGCAACTTTAAGTTTTGCAATTGATCACTTGAGGGACTTAATACTTTAAGAGAAGAATGAACAATTGAGTAGGAAGATAGTAAGCCCAGATTTGATTTCTTATTATAAACAACATCACAACTCTTAAAGCCTTTTAAAAATCACCTCCTCCAAATCCTTTTCTGAAAGTTGAAATTTCTCTTTTTCATCTCTTTTCCTTACATTCTCTTTTTCCTAAAAAATGAACACAAATTCCTTGTTTTTAAAACGACTCATCGAAAAGCTTCCACCGCATCCCTCCTTGTGGACACGACCCGTTAGCCACAAGCTACACGGTACATTCTTAAACTTATTGGTTGTTTCTTTATTTTAGCAATCAATTTTTGGCGCCGTTGCCGGGGAGGGAACGGTGTAGTTGTTTTAACAACTTTTGTGTGTTTGTTTCAGGGACTCGAAGATCAAGATTTAGCATTCAAGCTTTGCCAAGAAGACTTGAAAATTCTGTGCCCCTACTCTCGAAAGTAGGAAACAGAATTTCAAGAAATTGCTTTGCAAATCTGAAAATTTTTGGGACTACTAAAAACTTTGTTTTGCAGGACATATTGCTCGCAAAAACTTTAATTTTTATATGTCATATTTGTGCTAGTGTTTCTATCCAACATCCCTGTTTTTAAGTCAACAGTAAAAGATTCGTTGAAAGTTAAAAATTGATTAGACATTTGCATTCTAGGCACAAGTCTTTTCAATTCTTTTACTTTACTGTTGAAGAGAGCTGGAGACAAGGTATGTATGCATAGCATATAGCATAGGTAACATTCTTGGGTGATATTTGCTTTTGAATGTTACTTTCTATATCTTGCACACTTTGCACGAATCAATTCTAAGGGCAAAACCCAAATCAAGATAAGGTGGGGAAGTCATTACCCTTCTTTAGCCCACAAACCATCTCCAAACACGCACAACCTAAGCCTAATTAAAATTTGATAGACGTTGGCCTTAGGGACATCTCGAACTCAATAGGAGATTATCCTGAAGAGGAAAAGTGTTGGAAATTGACTCCTGTAAAATTAGTGTCAAGGAAAGGGATTGAGGGCCGAAAGCCCGAAGATTGGTGGTTACTTAATTAAGGAACGTCTTTTGACGGAAAACCTCCCACCAATCTTGCCCTGACCTGGCTGATTAGCTTGTGGTCAAGGTCTACATTCTACCTCTTGTGGACAATCAACCAGTTAGGAGTTGTCTAGGTCGAGGTTACCTTAGACTAGGCTTGGTTGATTTCTATTGTTGACTGTTGTTTGAACTTGTTGTGATTGTGATTGTGTTTGTGTATGCAAGTGTGGTCGAGAGACCCCAATTCATCTAGGTTACTAGAAACACATCACCACCTAAGTTTGAACCAAAACCAGATCCGGTAATGGCTCAATCCACATCACTACATGATAGGTTCTACCCCATTAGGACCTCACTTCCATCGTGCATTTCACTTCCATCGGTTGGTGAATACAATTTTGAGCTCAAGCCTCAATTCATTAACACACTCCCCAAATTTCATGGTCTAGAGTCCGAAGATGCCTACTCTTCATAGAGAATTTGAGGAAGTATGTCTTATGATGAAAATCCCACACCTTGTAGACGATGCTATTAGGTTGAGATTTATCCCGTTTGCACTTAAGGACCTAGCGAAAAAGTGGCTCTATAGCTTAGCAGCCGGTTCCATCACATCTTGGGATGGTTTCATCAAGGTCTTCTTGAAGAAATTCTATCCTATCCATAAAACCGCTCTCATTAGGAAGACGATCATGCAATTTAAGCAAGAACCTAGTGAACCGTTCTGGAGGTACTTTGAACGCTTTAAGGACCTCCTTGTCCAATGTCCACATCATGGAATAGAGAAATGGCGACAATGCCAAATTCTCTATGACGGTTTAGACTACTCCACCAAAACCCTCTTAGAAAGTATGTGCCAAGGGGGTTTCTTGCAGAAAGATGAAGACGAGGGATGGGATTTGTATGAAAATTTAGCTGAGAAAACCATCCAATGGGAATCTGCGAGTGAGACCCTAAGAATCCTAACTCCATCTCTTCAAAAGGAGGTCTCCACTCCATAGAATCGTCCATCGCTAATGCGGCTAAGTTAGCTAATTTAGCTAGAAGACTGGAAGCTCTAGAGACGAAAGAACCAAGTCAAGTCAATCAAGTCAGCCCGAACCAATTTCCACCCCCGGGCTGCACTTACTGTCAAGCCATGAACCATGTATTCGAGGAATGCCCAGTGTTTCAGGCTCAGCAATCCTATCACGAACCGATGAATGCGGCCTTTTCAAGGCCGAACAACAATCCTTACGCTCCAACGTACAATCCTGGCTGGAGAAATCACCCTAATTTCTCATGGAGCCAGAACAACAATGACCATTCATGATCCAATCATGCTAACCACTTCCATCATGGTAACAATTCTTCCAATCATCAACCCAACTTCTCCAATTTCCATAATAATTCTCCCAACCATCCACCAAGCTTTCCAAATTATCAACAGAACTTTCCTAACCAAGCTCCACAATCCTCCTTCCATAATCCTCAATTGGAAAGAAGAATGACTGACTTTGAGAGAAACATGGAGAGATATATGAAAAACCAAGACTCTCTCATGCAAACCATTCAGAGGCTAGAAGTTCAAATGAGTCAACTGGCCAACCCACAAAATGAGAGACAAAAGGGTACCCTACCTAGTCAGCCAATCACCAATCCGAGGAATTCCCAACAAGCTCATCTGGCTGAGGATCCTTCATTCAATCAATGTAATGTTGTGCATACATTGAGGTCAGGAAAGAAAGTTGATAACCAAGTGTCAACACCCACCTATCCTATTCAGCACAAGCACAATCAAGCTTCCACATCATCCAATCCAATTTCTTCCAATTCGGACGAGTCTGAAAAAGACAAGTCAGCCAGCCAGGTGCACCAGCCTATAGTACCATTTCCGAATAGGCTGAAAAACAACAAGCAAAACCCGCACATGGACAAGATAATCGAGATGTTTAACCAAGTGAAGATAAATGTGCCACTTCTTGATGCCATCCAACAAGTTCCTTCCTATGCTAAGTTTCTTAAGGACATGTGCACCAAGAAGAGAAAGACTAATGTTCCTAAGAAAGTCTTCCTAGCCACTAATATTAGTGAGCTATTTTCGGTCCTATCCCTATCAAGTACAAAGATCCAGGTAGCCCCACTATTGCCTGCACAATAAGACAAGCCGAGATTAGTCGTGCACTTCTTGACTTGGGAGCAAGTATCAACTTGCTTCCATTCTCTGTTTATCAACAACTCGGGTTGGGTGACCTTAGTCCAACTCGAGTCACCATCCAACTGGCTAACCGTTCTGTTAAAATTCCAAAAGGGGAAATTAACGATGTCCTGATTCGAGTAGGAGAGTTCATATACCCTGTCGATTTCATAGTTTTAGAGACACAACCTGTGTCCAACTCCAATCGTAGGGCTCAAACTCCGGTCATCCTAGGTCGACCATTCCTTGCCACTGCTAATGCCATAATCAATTGCAGGAATGGGTCTATGAGGTTAACCTTTGGAGACATGACTAGAGAAGTCAATGTCTTCCATCTAGGAAATAACCCCGTAACATCGAGGACCAAACCTTTGAAGTAAACCAAATTGAGAACTTGACAAGTGAACACGGGGAAGAATTGGATTCAGAAATGGAGATTGACTTTGAGTTAGAGTCTGATGACTTTAATCTCGATCAGGTGGTAGATTCTGCCGTGAATTGGGCTTCAAACCCAATTTCACCTACAATGGAGCCAACAGATTTGACTAGTCCTTCTAGTGAGCCTGCCTCTTCCTTAGAATTGAAAGCCCTTCCTGCGCATCTCAAGTACGCCTATCTAGGCGAACAAGAGACCTTTCCCGTCATCATTGCCTCTCATTTAAATGACGAGGAAGAAAAAGATTTGAAAGATATTCTAAGGAAACATAAGGAAGCCATCGGGTGGACTATGACTGATATTAATGGATTAAGTCCAACCATCGTTCAACACCGCATCCATCTCAATGAAGACGCCACACCCAAGAGAGACCCGCAGCATAGGTTAAACCCTATTATGCAAGAGGTTGTTCATGCTGAAATCATAAAACTCTTAGACAATGGGATAATTTATCCCATTTCGGATAGCCAATGGGTCAGTCCTGTCCACGCGGTCCCAAAGAAATCTGGTTTCACCGTAGTGGAAAACGAGAACAAAGAGTTGGTTCAAACTCGACTTCCCATGAAGATTCGAGTTTGCATTGACTATAGGAAACTGAATGCTGCAACTCGTAAGGACCATTTTTCACTTCCCTTCATTGATCAGATGCTTGAACGTTTAGCGGGTCACGAGTACTACTGCTTCTTGGACGGTTACTCGGGCTATAACCAGATCCCTATCGCTCCGAGGACCAAGAAAAGACCACGTTTACCTGTCCATTTGGGACATTTGATTATCGTCGAATGCCATTCGGCTTATGCAATGCCCCAGCAACGTTTCAACGTTGCATGTTGAGTCTTTTCTCTGACATGGTAGAGCACTTCTTAGAAATCTTCATGGATGATTTCTCCATCTACGGAGATTCATTCACTCAATGTCTCCACCATCTTGAACTCGTCCTCCAACGTTGTGCTGAAAAACATTTGACACTAAACTGGGAGAAATGCCACTTCATGGTGAAACATGGAATGTCTTGGGTCATGAAATATCCAAGAAAGGAATAGAAGTGGATAGAGCCAAAATCGAGGTTATTTCTAAGCTTCCCATGCCTAAATGCGTTAAGGACATTAGATCCTTCTTAGGACACGCTGGATTCTACCGAAGATTTATCAAGGATTTTAGCAAAATTGCTAGGCCCTTGACTAATCTGTTAGCTAAGGATGTGTCCTTCACTTTCGATGCTGACTGCATCACTTCTTGGGAGAAGCTTAAGAGAGAGCTGATTTCTGCACCAATCATATCTGCACCGGATTGGTCTAAGCCGTTTGAGATTATGTGCGATGCTTCTGATTTTGCCATACGCTCTGTCCTAGGACAACGTATTGATAACAAGCAGCATGTGATCTACTACTCTAGTAGGACTCTCAATGACGCTCAACTAAACTACACTACGACCGAGAAGGAATTCTTGGCAGTAGTGTTTGCCTTAGAGAAGTTTCGTCCCTACCTACTAGGGTCCAAAACTACCATCTTCACCGATCATTCTGCACTTAGGTATCTCATGATGAAGAAGGATGCCAAGGCCCGACTCGTTCGTTGGATCCTCCTTCTTCAAGAATTTGATCTCGAAATTCGAGACAAGAAAGGTGTAGAAAATGTCGTTGCTGACCATCTCTCACGGATTCCCAATTCTCCATGCAACGAATTACCCATCAATGAGAATTTTCCTGATGAACATCTCTTAGCTATCTCTAAGGAACCTTGGTTTGCTGATATAGTAAATTACTTAGTCACAAACCAAACTCCATCTCATTGGTCCAAAAATGATGTTTACCGGTTCTTATCCCAAGTCCGGTATTTCTTTTGGGAGGAACCGTATCTTTTCAAGTACTGTTCCGACCAAATTATTAGGAGATGCATTCCTGATGAGGAGGTTAGGAGTGTTCTGTCCTTTTGTCACGAACTTGCATGCGGTGGACACTTTGGTCCCCGCAAGACTGCTGAAAAGGTGCTACAAAGCGGGTTTTATTGGCCCACTCTATTCAAGGATGCCTATGAATATTGCAAGATGTGCCCTAGATGCCAAATGGTAGGTAGGATCTCACATCGAAATATGATGCCCCTCAACCCAATTCTAGAAATAGAACTCTTTGATGTTTGGGGCATCGACTTTATGGGTCCATTTCCTAACTCATTTGGGAACCAATACATATTGGTTGCTGTGGACTACGTGTCCAAGTGGGTAGAAGCCATTCTTTGTAAAACTAATGATAACAAAGTTGTCATAAAGTTTTTGAGAGAGAACATTTTTTCTCGCTTCGGAACCCCTCGTGCTATCATCAGTGATAATGGCACCCACTTTTGCAATAGATCTTTTGAAGTCCTTATGCGAAAGTATGCCATAACTCACAAGTTGTCCACACCATATCATCCTCAAACCAGTGGGCAAGTTGAGGTTTCAAATAGACAAGTCAAACTTATATTGGAGAAAACTGTGAACCAAAACCTGAAAGATTGGTCCTTAAAACTTGTAGATGCTCTATGGGCCTACAGGACCGCTTTCAAGACGATTTTAGGAATGTCTCCCTATAGGTTAGTTTATGGAAAACCTTGTCACTTGCCCGTTGAGTTAGAGCACCGAGCCTTATGGGCAATCAAGCAGTTGAATTTTGATTTGACTAAGGCCGGTGACCTTCGGAAATTATAAATTTCCGAATTAGAGGAATTGAGAAATGAGGCCTATGAAAATGCTAGGATCACTAAAGATAGAGTGAAGATTTTTCATGACAAGCACATCATAAGAAAAACCTTTGTCCCTGGTCAAAAAGTCTTACTCTACAATTCTAGGCTTCATCTTTTCCCAGGAAAATTGAAATCACGATGGACTGGGCCATTCGTTGTAAAAACAGTGTTTTCACATGGTGCAGTTGAGATCAGTGACCCCAAGAATGAAAATGACTTTAAGGTAAATGGTCAACGCCTTAAACCTTTCTTGGAATCGGTGCCGGTAGATGAAACGGTAATGGGTCTTTTTGACCCAGTGTATCGGTAACTTTCCTCCTTTCCAGTTTATTTCATGCACTTATACATTTCTTTCATTCATTGGGGACAATGCATGAGATAAGTGTGGGGGAGGGTTCTAACATGGCTGATAATAAAAAAATAAAAAAAAAAATTTTTGAAAAGGGTAGACAATATTTTGATATATTTTTTGTAAGAATTTAAGTCAATTTTAAGGAATAGGAGAATCATAATTAGGATTTCTTACACTTGGTCGAAATAAAATAACTTGTTTGATTTTTAGAGTCAGGAAGAAATTTGGGAAACTAATTTAGTCTTGATATTTACCTTAATGACATATGCACACAAAATAAACTTACACACTTAGGGTTTGAAAACAGAGACTCTTATGCCTCATAAAAAAAAAGTCTAATTATTGAGTAGTTAGGCGCTTTGGCCTAAGCAAGCCTTAGTATTTATGCAAAAGATAATTAGACAAGTTTGAAAAAAAAAGTATTCTCTGATTAAGCTGGGTATTTATGCCTCATGAAGCATAAGTATTCACGCCTAAAAGGGGTACCTCGTATAAATAATGTGTATCCTCTGATTAAGCTGGGTATTTATGCCTCATGAAGCATAAGTATTCACGCCTAAAAGGGTTACACAGTATAAATAAAAACCTTGGTTTCGTGGCCTTATCTGCTCGGGTGTTTAGGTCCGTAGGGGTGTTTTCTCACCTGGTGCCCTAAAACCGTCCGGTTTGGGTGTCACCGACTGAAAGCTCATTACATGGGCAGATTAGAAAGCCTAATGAAATTGAGGAATAAAAATAAATATATATATATATATATAGAAAAATAAATAAATATGAGGCATAGGAGTTAATGTTAAAGAACCCTTAGTAAACTTCACAGTCACGATGGTGCATACGAATCAGGGTAAATTAATAGACTAGATGAGAAGTACAATTTGACTCCTTACTTTAATTGATGACATGTTTTTGAATGGAGACTAAGTTTAGGAATGAAAAATTTGATATTCCTGTAACTTATAGATTACTTAAGATCTCACAAATATACTTCAAATATTTTCTACTTCAAATATAAAAAAAAATGCTTTTCGAAAATACTAACATTTTCTCTTCCTTTTTGGATTTTGTGGGTGTAATCCGCTGAAAACCCTCACGAGACAAAACTCGTCCTCTAGGGGTGACCTAGAGGTTTAACGGCTTGTTGCACATGCTCAGTGCAATCGAGTGACCTGCGAAAGTGGTCTAATAATTGATTCTAGTTAGTATGATTTTTTGCTCGAGGGCGAGCAAAAGATAAGTGTGGGGGTGTGATTTGTCACATACATTGCATTTATGTTGTCACGTTACCACACTCGTTGCTAATAAATGATATTAATAAGTGTCTTTTTTCTTTGCTAAATGTAGGCCCAAATGCTCAAGGAAATTAATGAGGAACAAGCCCAAAAGCCCACTTTATTCTGAATTAATTCAGAATAAATTCGAAGTGAAGAAGTCTAGGCTATATCTTGGCATATCAAGGGGTGAGAAAATCCTCCTTGAATCGAGGAATCAAAGCTAGAAAATCAAAAGCTGATTCAGTCAGCGGTTGAAGCAGCAACAAGAAAACCAGCAGGATATGCGAGAAGCCCTTCATACCAGGAAGCTCCCCCCTCTGGTGTGGCCATGTGGCCACACCAGGGCCGCGGAAACGCGGCCCAAGCCGCGTTTCCGCGGCCAACTGATTTCAGTTGGGGGAGCGTTTGCTCCCCCAACGTTCCCGGGATCCTAATTCTTTGGTTTTTGGCTATAAATACCTCTTTCAGCAGAGAAAAAGGCAGCAAAGACTAGGATTAAATTTTGCACTTATTTTCTTAAGGTCTAGGTTCATTGTTAGCTAGAAAGAAAGTTGTAATCTTGCTTTTTAAGTTTTAGCCCAGTTTCAAAAACTTGTGAGAGAGAGGACTGAGAGCTTGTACTTGAAGGTTGAAGTGACATCAATACAAAAGTCGGGCCGATTTCTCTTTCACTTGCAGTACGGTATGCTTTATATTATGTCGTTGTTTTCTTCGTTTTCCATGAGTAACTAAACACTTTTTCTGGGCTAGCTATCGACTCTCTCTTGTTTTCTTCTCTTCTGTTTTTAAAAGAAAAAGACCCGATGACTCATATGCATGCCTCCCTTAAAAGCCTTTCTTTTTGAAAGTGTTCTTGAAGGCACATGAGGAGGGTATGGATAGTTGAATTCACCATTCTTTCTTGAACTTCTTGTGGATCGTTTTTAATTCATTCTTACTTCTTCGCACTTTATGTTTTAATATCCGATTCCAACTCTTTCTTGAAGAAAAAAGGATTCAAACCTTCTGCATCTTATGTGCTTTACTCAAAGCTTTCTAAAAAAGAGCAACTTTAAGTTTTGCAAATGATCACTTGAGGGACTTAATACTTTAAGAGAAGAATGAACAATTGAGTAGGAAGATAGTAAGCCCAGATTTGATTTCTTATTATAAAACAACATCACAACTCTTAAAGCCTTTTAAAAATCACCTCCTCCAAATCCTTTTCTGAAAGTTGAAATTTCTCTTTTTCATCTCTTTTCCTTACATTCTCTTTTTCCTAAAAAACGAACACAAATTCCTTGTTTTTAAAACGACTCATCGAAAAGCTTCCATCGCATCCCTCCCTGTGGACACGACCCGTTAGCCACAAGCTACACGGTACATTCTTAAACTTATTGGTTGTTTCTTTATTTTAGCAATCAATTATGAGCGATTTGAGCCTGAGACATGGCTTCAAGTAGCTTTTCATAGTCGATTGGTTCATCGTTTTGTTGCGATTGGACTTGAAAAGGTGAAGTTCTGTTTTGGAATTTGTGGTGAAATTGTGAGTCCGTCAGATTTTGTGATTGTTGCTTGGACTCACGCATACTCATTTTCAAGATTGATGATTTTCTATTTTGAACTGGTGGAATTGAGTATGAATCTTTGAAATATTATAGACAAGGTTGATAAGGATGACAAGTTGGTTGAAAATTGGACTCGGGGGAGGTGAATTCCCATTGACTCTGTAAAAAGTTGAAATTATTCTGAAAATTATGATTATAAGATTGGGAGCATGGGTTATATTGATTCGGATATGACCAAACCGGCACACTAGGTTGGTTAAACTTATGATATGCCGGGTTGGTAATATCCAAAAAGGAGGTCGGGTGTAATATAGATTACCATTAAAATTGAAAAAATTATTGTTATAAGCCATATCACACAGGAAATGTCAAACACAAATAAAGAAAAACAAACAAATAAGCAAACAAATAAAAAGAAAAAAATCTAACCTGAGTTAGGGTAAACCTTAGACCTAGACGACTCCTAACTGGTTAGACTGTTCACGGAGGGTATATTACTGAATCTGATCACAAGTTAATCGGTCAGGTAGGAGCAAGATTGGTGGGAGGTATCCGCGTAAAAGTGACGGGCCTAATTAAGCCAAACCACCAGCCTTCAGGATTTCGCCCCTCAATTCCTAACCTTAAACACCGATTTGGTAAGAGTCAAATTCAAATCAACTTCTCCCTTAGGTCAGTCTCCTATGTGAGTCCGAGATATCCCTAGGGCCAACGTTTACTCAGTTTTAGTTAGGCTTGGGTTAGTGAGTGAGGAGATTATTTGTGGGCTAAGGGAGGGTAATGACTTCCTCACCTTATCTTGTTTATAGGATAAGCCCTTAAATCAATTTAGTGCAGTATACAAGTATATAGAAAAAAGTAAAACTCAAGCAATATTTCATACAAGAATGAATCTTATACTAAATGCTATGCACACATACCGTAGCTCCAGCACTCTTCAACAGTAAATAGAAAATGTAATGAAATAGACACGTGGCTAAATGTAAAGTCTAAATCATTTTTAGCATTTACAATTAACTTTTTACTGTTGTGTTAAAAATGTATATACAATGAATCAAATAAGAAAATAAATGCTACAGAGATTAAACTATGCAATTCAGCTAACCTGCAGAAAATACAGGTTAGTAGTTCACTCAGATTGTCACAGGAATGTAGCAAATCTGAGGGCTTTTGGGCTCTGCTTTCTTGAGCAGAGTTCAGGGCCACTTATATGTCCACTGCAACAAAAATTCCTGATCGTTAAATCTGTACACCAAAAACAAAGAAGAAAGTTAACCAAAAATTTAAAGCTAAAACGAGAATAACTTACAGTCCCTCCTCGGCAACGGCGCCAAAATTTGATTGAGGTTTTATCTGCACACAAAAATACAGAATTTCAGAACTTTTAATAAAGAGTGCAAGTACTCAATACTACCGCAATAGCAAGTGGCTATGCAGGTCGTGATCCACAAGGAGGGATTAGCGATGGAAGCTTTTTAATAAGTTCTCTTTTATGCTACAATCAATAGTTAAAATTCTTCTTTTAGTTCTTCAAAAGAAAATGAAAAAGAGTTAAAGTAAAGTTAGGAACAAAGTGATAGATAGAGAAGGTGGAGAAAATGAAAGTGGATATGTATAAAGAAATTGAAAAAGATTGAAAAAAATTTGGAAGATTGTGGTGTTGGTAATTTACACTAAAATTAAAAGAAAAGAAAACTAAAACCTAAAAAAGTTACTTACCTCTTCGGCGCCTGCTTATCTTTGACCCGTATCGGCGATGTACCTTTGCTTAAAGGCGAGCGAAGTATGACAAATAGGATCTTGGTCATTCCCGTATTACACTATGAATTGAAGGGGCAAGCTACACTACCATAGAAATAGATATCCATCACCATAAACCATCAACGGTACTTGCAAGGGCAAGGCAACTTCGAGGCTATCGGTTTCATTTGGATCCACAAACACGGATGAGGGAAGTAAACAAAAATAAGAGTAAAGAAGAAAAAGAAACCTCAATTCTATTCAAATAACAATGGAAGAAAAGATCACTTACACTGGTGTCACCTTCAGTACAAGTTTGCTCTCATTCCTCCATGAAAGTATCCTCTCCTCTCAGTTACATAAAGAAAATAAAAATTACATGAAAGAAAATAAAAACTTAAGTTACAAACTATAAATTAGCTTAAATTCTACTCTCTGCTTGGTCGTTCTCTTTTGCCTTTGAGGTTGTAGGTATTTATATGAGAAATGTAGAGGTTAGAGGAGTATGAATATAGGGGAAGCTAGATATTTATGAATTTGAATCCTCCCCTTATCTCCAAAATTGATTTGATGTGGATATTCAGTTTTGATCTGCAACTTGTTGGCGTATTGATTGCTGAATATAACTTACCAATGATAGAATTAGAAACAGTGATCAACTTAAGAGTTGTAGCCCTTTAAGTCTTATTTCTGAATCATCTTGAATTATTAGATTTGAATTTCGGTAGCAAAAGTTATGATTCAAATACTAAAATGTATCCAGTCAGAATCTGAGTCAAATTTATTTCATCTCATCCGTTGATCTTCTCTCTATCCATTTATTCTTTTGGATTTGGACTTTGTATTTGATGTTATCCTCGGTTGATCTTTAGATTTAACCACTTGATTCACCAAAAACTGAATTTAACCAATTGGATTTGTGATCATCCTCCTCTAACTAAATAGATCTAGTTAAATCTGAACTTAACGTATATTTATTTGATTTTATCCTCTTTCTCTCCATGATTATCTTTTGTAAAATAGACATTTAAGATAAGGAATTTAGCAGATTTACTATATGATAAATATGGAAATGTAATAAAGAATAATGCAATAAATGTGTGCAATCAATTATAATAAATAGTAAAATTACATTCTTATTTAACTTATCACTAAATAAGAACATGTCAATTCTCTAATTAATTCACGTAATATTTAGGCCGGAAATTTTACTCAGAGCTGGTTGCAGTTACGAAAATTCAGATTCCAACGACATCAGACAAGTACACATACTCTCTCTCCTTTGTGTTCTTTTGTTAGTTTATAAACTTTTTCCGATCTCAATTTCCATATCTTTCCTGATCATGTGTATTGTAAGGCATGCATGCGTAGGATGTCTGTGACATAAATAATCATTCAAGTATAACTATAAATTAGTAAATATTGTACAAGTAAGTTGACACCACCCTATGTCATGATTACTATTTTATGACTATGTCTATATCCTAATACACTGGCATTACTTATACTATTATGTATTTGTCACTCAATGTTGTCACCATTTTTCATTTTTCTGAAATTTTGATATGTATTGTAATTACTATTTGACACTGATACTCTTGATACTGATCCCTAATCCTGTAACGCTGAGTCACACATTATCTTGCACTTAAATTGATTAATAAAATTAACCAAGTCGGGGTTACTGGGGAAGATTGTAGGAGGGAAAATCCAAAAAGATGTGCTTGGAAGGGCGACCCTTTGTGGGTTTGGATACCACACGTGATCTTGTTATTTATGCGCGCTCCTATTATTACATGTTACATGATACCAGAGTACAGTGAACTGTTTCTCTCTGCTATCAAGATACACTAATGCATCACTGTTTGATATGTAGTTGTCCTGTGGGATGGGGTACATGATGGCTGCATTAGTTAAGGTAATAAAACATACTAGACTTAGAATTATCATTTGTGACATGAATAATCTTGACTACATGATGTTCCTGGACTTGCCAGATCGTTCTTAACTTGTGATCTTATGTTCTTGTGACATGATGATTATGATATATGATATTACTCATCTAGAGTGCTTCATGCTCATTATATACATGTCATAATATACATACATGATCTTATTTCACCTGATTTAGTGTTCTGTTACTCTCGTTCGTATTTTACCTATCAGTTTATACTACCGTCAGATTTACTATTTATTCATTCCAGTGCTCTACTTATATTATCCTTTACTTTCACATTTTCATATTATTATTTCCTCTTCTCGTGTGCGCACTTACTGGTCCACTTTTGACAGACCTTGATTTTTCAGCATCAGAACTTGAGGAGACTGACGAGCCACTGTTCGAAGAAACCCAGGAAGACTGCCTGGCATGAGTCCGACATTTCTTGTCTTATGTATTTTGGCATTTTGTCTTGATATTATATCCCAATGCTAAAATTGTATCTTCTTTTATTTTTGTTATGTTTCAAATCTTGAATCTAGACAAAAACTATTGTAGATGTATGTCTTTTATGTGAAATGAAACATCTGGTTGTCTTTTGTACATGTGTGCGAGAATTTGGCTCTTTCTTAGTATAGCGTAAGGTATTCATGAGAGAGATTTCTCTCATCGTGAGTATCTGTTGGCTATCGTCACGTACCAATATTCTGTATTTTGAGAAGCGGGGTATGACAACAATAATTACACCTAAATTCCTAAAATTATAATTTCACCCGTCGAAACTAGGAAACCCAAATGAAGCTAGAGTACTTGCTAAAATAGTAAAGGTACTCACCTAAAATAATTATCCGAGTATGGGTACGATCATTGGGAAACTATCGAAAAGAGAGGGAAAGTGTAGAGAGGAAAGAGACATCTAAGATAGAGAGTGATTTAGAGAAAGAGAAAGAGAAAGATGTTGGCCCAAAGGCCCATCACTTTAGTTTTGATGATGATTAACTCATGTAGTTATAATGATCTTGTATTTATATAGTTTCAGTTATTGATCAAGATATTAGTAGGTGTTTAGCTTCAACAAAGGAGTTTTGGGAGCTAACACATGTAGATTCAAGAGCTCATGCGTCAAGATCGCATCTAGCACTCGGTTGGAGTCAAGTTCTTTGGATCGTGTTTGGATCGAGTCAACTTGGAGAAGGAGTTCTAAAAGAAGACCTCGATTTGTTTAGTTTGAGTTTGTATTTAGATCTTGTGTAAAAATAGATAGTGTTGATATGCTCAAGTTCACACACATACAAGTTCAATATGTTTGATTTTCGGTTTAACCGGTTTTGAATTTTATATAGACATATATATGGTTTTCATGAATAGATAGAATCAAAACAAGTTTACATGGTTTAATGTATATTAGATTTGATCTATATATAAATATGCTTCATATATTTAGAAAAACTCATTTTGATGATCCTATTCATGTGTTTAGAGTTTTATATTTAACAAAACTTATTTTAGATTTCATGTCAAAAGCATAGATATATCTAATACATGTGTATTAGATTCTATCCATATACAATATGCTTCAAATGAGTTTCAATATCATGTTTTTGTATTTATACAAGCTTGAGAAAAATCGGATTTCTATTTCAAAGTTTGATTTTTGGAAAATACCGATTTTTTGTTTAAGCCTAATTTCAATATCACAAAAATGGTTCAAATAGTTTGTAATATGTGTTGAATTTTAGTCACACATATTTGTTCTTCAAATATTTATAAGAACTGATTTTTGTGGAATTAATTTGATTTTATGGGATTTTATTAGAATTAAAAAGCCAAGTTTTTCTATCCTATAATCCTTGCCAGACCCAGCTGGCGGTTGATCGGACCGGTCGACCGATGTGTACGCAGACGTGCACATGGCCAGCCAAGTAGGTCGGTCGACCGCGCGGTCGACCGACTGAAAAGTACCCACTCTCGGGTACTACCGGTCGACCGGGCGGTCGACCGACAGGCCCGGTTAACCAGAGGCACAACGGTCAGAAATATGACCATTGCGCTAGGTTATTTTTGACCTTTCCTGGCTGCCAACAGGCAGATTTTTGAGAGGCTATAAATAAGCCATCTCTTGGGCTGTTTCAACAAGAATTTTAAGAGCTTTTATTCTCATCTTTTCAAGTGTTTAGCAGCAAAATTATAAAGAGTTTTTGGGCTAAAAGATTTATCTTTTATTTGTTTTCAAGGGTTGAAAAAATCAAAGAAAAATAGTGTCTTTGAAAATTTGGTTTTGATCTTCATTTCTATTTCTCTCTAGCGTTTTTCTAATGTATTTTTATTTGTGATTTGTTTTTCAAATACCTTATTTTCTCGCACTTGAGCTATCATCTTTATCCTATCTATAGGATCTTGTTTTTGTAAGAAAAAGTTGCTTGTGATCTTTGTGATCACCAAAGTTGTAATCTTTCTTTACTTTGGCTTTGTGCCTATCCCTCTAAGTGTAAAGGTGGTTTTGCTTTTGGTTTGTGCCTATCCCTGTAAGTGTAAAGGAGGTTGTGCTTTGGGTTTGTAGCTATCCATCTTTGTGTCGAGGTGATTGTGGTTGAGTTTGGCTTAGGGCCTTATCCCTCTTGTGTAGAGGTGATTATTATTTTGTCTTTATGTCTTGCCTCTTGTGTAGAGGTGGTTGTGTTGGAGAGAGGAGTTGTGCACTCCTAAGTTTGTATTACCAAATCCTCTGTAGATATTCCCTGTGTGGGAGGTCCTATGTGGACATATAGTGGAAATCCTTCTGTGTGAAGCCAGGGACGTAGAGCAGTGGCTCGAACCTCGAAACATATCTTGTTGTTTGCGATTAATCCACTATCTCTTAACTCTCTCTCTTATATCTTGCATTGATTCATATTGCTCATATCTCATACATGCTTAGTATTGTTTGTGTGTACCCATACTTGTGTTGAACCAAGATAGCTTCATATAGCACCTCAACTCTTATTTAGAGAAATCAAGAAGAGTTAGTCCAGAGCCCTTCACTGAAAATTTGACTACACTCTTTGGTTATACATAGTGTGCTGCAATTAGTTTTTAATTCTGCATCATTTGTCTTAGATTAGCTAATACACCTATTCACCCCCCTTTAGGTATAGTTTCAATTGGTATCAGAGCCTACGCTCTTGACATTAGTTTTAACCACCTAGGAATGAGATCTTGGCTAGCTAATCTAGATTTGCATTTGAACACATATAGTCTCTACACTCATGGATTACCTTGCCCCTCCTATATTTAATGTTTCTAACATCGATATATAGAAGCTTAGGATGAGTGCTTATTTAAAAGCCATAGGCTTGCACGTCTATCTTGCCACTACCAAGAAAACCTATTTTGGTAATGCCAAGTACATTGAGGCTAATGCACAAGTCCTAGATGCACTAGAGCATTCACTTAGTAAATAATATTTATCTATGGTTTCTTATTGTGATTCCGCTTTTGCAGTGTGGAACACATTGACCTCTCTTGAGCTACAAACGACAAAATATTTGGAGAAAGAATCTAGTGAAGATGAGTTCGATCAAGCTTGCTACATGTTCCAAGGGAATGACTCCCTTGAGATAAACTCGGACACTCAACTAGATGATAGTGCTAGTTCTTCTTGTGATGATAACATAAATGCGCATGCATTAAATGAAGAACTATCTATATTGCGTGAAGACTTGCTTTCAAAGTACAAAGTTTTGAAAAAAGAAAAATTTTAAACTAAAAAAAGAAAATAAGGATTTGTTTTCAAAACTTAATATGACTTTGCAAGAGAGGGTTGAGATTTCAAGTGAAAGGGACTCTTTGAAATCCCAACTTGTCCTTGCCTTAAAGGAAAATAAAATTTTGAAAAATAAAAATAATTGTGATGATGTTTTGAAGAAAAATGAGGCTTTGTCTTCAAAACTTGGTATTATTTAAAAGAGAATGATTCTTTGAAAAATAAAATTGTTTTAATTTCAAAATAATTGAAATCTATTTCAAATGAAAATAAATCTTTAAAAAATGATTTATCTTCTCATGTTTGTTATATTTCTAGTGCTCCATCTACTAGTGATAAACATATTATATGTTTTACTTCTTCTTCAATTATTGAAAATGATATTTATGCTTTGAAGAAGAGTGCAGATTATTTAGGCTCCACTTTGAGCCAATGTGCCATGAACCACACGCGATTGGAATCCATGTTTCGCAAGAAACATGCTCCTCATATGTATGCACACCATTCACGGCATACACATGCTTCTCATGGTCACACACATGACACTATATATGCTCATGTGTACACTTGTACACATTGTGGATGTAAGGGCCACCTTATAAAATTTTGTTATTATAGAATAAATATTTCTACTTTTGTAAATAAATTTGTTTGAGTTAGGAAAGATGCTAACCCCCATGGACCCAATAAGGTATGGGTACCAAAATTCACTCCTATTATATTTGATGTATGTGTGGGCTCTCACATGACGTGAGAGGTATGGTGCCTTGATGGTGGGTGCATTTGAGCTTGATGGGCATTACATTGGATGCATCACCTTCAAGGATGTATGGTGGGAGGACCACCTGGTTTGGAGAACCAGAGATTCGCCCTAATGGTTTTGGTAACTATCTCTAACTCCCATTTGGTTACATGCTTTTATAAGTATTGATTTTTAGCATGTTTTGATTTTCCATGTTCATTATTAGATGCAATATAAATTAGACTTGAGATACACATAAATAGTCCTTTGAGATACACCCATGTTCATATGGATTTACATCTTTTGTGTTTTCACTATAGTTTAGCTCTTGTGTATATCCTAATTTTAAAGCACGTGCATTTACCCTAATGATCATGCTTGTTTATGATTTTGCACTTCATGTTTTGATTACATATTTAGATGAAACTTTTCATTAAAACTTGTGTATATACTTATACAATTAGTGAGATATATTTGGTTATTGTGTGTTTGTCATTTATTGTTCATTTGTACTCATTCCATTTACATATATAACCTAATTTTGATGATTCTTTCATTTTAACTTGTATTCCTTATTTTTGTACATGTTTTTATAAAAATGTATTTTTCTTCATGTATATGTTAATTTTGTCTAAAACTACTAGATATACATGTCTATCTTAGAGTCACTTGCTTTTCATGCAAAATTTTTATTATGAACTCATTTATGTTTGGATATGTATGTATACTTTTAGTTTCAACAAAACATACATATACCTTGAAGCATGTTTAGTTTTGATGATCTCTTATTTTTTATGAAAGGAATTTCATATGAGTTTCATTGACTATTTTCATGATTTTGCTTTTCACATATTTCATGTACTCTATGTTTGGTGTTTACTCATGAATTTTTGTTTCATGAGCGTATATGTGCTTTATAGATTTTAAGTGTCAATTATTGTGTGATTTTCATGGGATACATGATTTGATTTCATCTCTTGAAGGATTTTTTTTAACTAGTTTTTCAAATATTATTCTAAACTAGTTTCCTAATTCTTCAAATGGTAGAGTTTTTAAAACTATGCTAAAATATTTTCAAACTCTTATTTTTGAAATCCCTACCTTCTAAGGGCGGTTGGATAGGCGACCATGCCTTGTATCCCTTATTGAATATCTTTTATCATGTGCATGAAAAGGGTGGTAGGCATGAGTTATACACTTGATCTTCAAGGAATTTTATGCTTGTATACTCGTATTTATTTTCTTATATATATGTATGCTTAAAATTTCAATTAGTATAAATTTTAATTGATATTTCTAATTTTGTACATACATACATACATATATATGATTTGATTGTGCTTACTTTATAATATTAAAGCACAAATTATGTTTATATTAAGCTTGCGTTTATTTCAAATGTTAATTGGTATTTATACAAACTTATACATTGATTTCAATTGGTATTTATTTGATATCAAAAGAACTTCATGTTTCATCTTCAATTGGTATCAAAAATCTACAACTGGTATCTTAATAAAAAAAATTTTAAGTGGTACCACCTTTTGTTTTGTCAACTACAATTTGATTTCATTGGTATCAAAATTTATTTTGTTGACTTCAAGGACTTCAAAAACTTGTTTTAAAATGATTTCAAAATTTTCTTAAAAATTTGTTGATATATATTACCTATATGCAAGGGGAGCTTAACATCTCTTCTATATATAAATTCATGTTAAGTGTATCTCACATTGAGAAGCTTGACCTCTCTTCTTTACGTGATACACGTGTGTAAGGGGAGCTTAACATCTTCGCTTATACATTGTATATTATACTTTATGTGGGTTAGGGTCTAGTCATCCCTTCTTCATGTAATGCATGTATGCTTGGGGAGCTAACTTTATGCCTCTCCTCTTCATGAATGTATATCGCATATACATCTTTATTATTTGTTTATACCCACCCCTTTGTTGATGAATTGACAAAAAGGGGGAGAAGAATTTTGAGAGTTTATATATGCATGTTTATATCTCTTTTTATGCATATATGTTTGAGTTTACTTTATGCATTTTATTGAATATCTTTATTGTTTATTGCTACGCATGAGTTAAGGGGGCGCTTCTAAGCTTAACTTTAATCCATGAATATATAACTCCATGAGTTTTATCATCATCAAAAGGGGGAGATTGTTGGCCTAAAGGCCCATCACTCTAGTTTTGATGATGATTAACTCATATAGTTATAATGATCTTGTGCTTATATAATTTCAGTTTTTAATCAAGATATTAGCAGGTGTTTAGCATCAACAAAGGAGTATTGGGAGCTAACACATGTGGATTAAAGAGCTCGTGCGTCAAGATCGCATCTAGCACTCGATTGGAGTCAAGTTCTTTGGATCGTGTTTGGATCGAGTCGACTTGGAGAAGGAGATTTACAAGAAGATCTCAGTTGTTTAGTTTGAGTTTGTGTTTAGATCTTATGTAAAGATAGATAGTGTTGATATGCTCAAGTTCATGCACACACAAGCTCAATATGTTTGTTTTCGGTTTAATCGGTTTTGGATTTTATATAGACATATATATGATTTTCATGAATAAATAGAATCAAAACAAATTTACATGGTTTAATGTACATTAGATTTGATCTATATATATATGTTTATATGCTTCATATATTTAGAAAAACTTATTTTGATGATCCTATTCATGTGTTTAGAGTTTTGCATTTACCAAAACTTACTTTAGATTTCATGTCAAAAATATAGATATATCTATTACATATGTATTGGATTCTATCCATAAACAATATGCTTCAATTGGGTTTCAATATCATATTTTTGTATTTATACAAGTTTGAGAAAAATCGGATTTCCATTTCAAAATCTGGTATTGAGAAATATCGATTTTGTGTTTAAGCCTAATTTTAATATCACAAAAATGGTTCAAATAGTTTGTAATATGTGTTAAATTTTAGTCACCACATATTTGTTCTTCAAATATTTACAAGAACTGATTTTTGTTGAATTAATGTGATTTTATGGGATTTTATTAGAATTAAAAAGTCAAGTTTTTCTGTCCTATAATCCCTGCCAGACCCAGCTGGTGGTCGACCGGACCGGTCGACCGATGTGCACGCAGACGTGCACATGGCCAGCCAAGTAGGCCGGTCAACCGCGCGATTGACCGACTGAAAAGTACCCACTGTCGGGTACTACCGGTCGATCGAGCGGTCGACTGACAGGCCCTGGTCTACTGGGCGGTCGACCAGAGGCACAACGATCAGAAATATGACCGTTGCGCTGGTCGACTACAAGGTCATTTTGACCTTTCCTGGCTGCCAACAGGCAGATTTTTGAGAGGCTATAAATAAGCCATCTCTTGGGCTGTTTTCAATAAGAATTTTAAGAGCTTTTATTCTCATCTTTTCAAGTGTTTAGCAGTAAAGTTTTAAAGAGTTTTTGGGCTAAATGATTTATCTTTTATTTGTTTTCAAGGGTTGAAAAAATCAAAGGAAAATAGAGTCTTTGGGAAATTAGTTTTGATCTTCATTTCTATTTCTATCTAGCATTTTTCTCAAGTATTTTTCTTTGTGATTTGTTTTCCAAACACCTTATTTTCTCACACTTGAGCTATCATCTCTATCCTATCTATAGGATCTTGTTTTTGTGAGGAAATGTTGTTTGTGATCTTTGTGATCACCAAAGTTGTAATCTTTTCTTTACTTTGGCTTTGTGCCTATCCCTCTAAGTGTAGAGGTGGTTTTGCTTTGGGTTTGTATCTATCCCTCTAAGTGTAGAGGAGGTTGTGCTTTGGGTTTGTAACTATCCCTCTTTCTGTAGAGGTGATTGTGGTTGAGTTTGGATTAGTGCCTTATCCCTCTTGTGTAGAGGTGATTGTTGTTTTGGCTTTGTGCCTTGCCTCTTGTGTAGAGGTGGTTGTGTTGGAGAGAGGAGTTGTGTACTCCTAAGTTTGTATTACCAAATCCTCGGTAGAGGTTCCCTATGTGGGAGGTCCAGTGTGAACATATAGTGAAAATTCTTCTGTGTGAAGGCGGAGACGTAGAGCAGTGGCTCGAATCTCGAAACATATCTTGTTTGTGATTGATCCACTATCTCTTAACTCTCTCTCTCTCTCTTATATCTTTCATTGATTCATATTGCTTATCTCTCATACATGCTTGGTATTATTTGTGTGTGCCCATACTTGTATTGAACCAAGAGAGCTTCATATAGCACATCAACTCTTATTTAGAGGAATCAAGAGGAGTTAGTCCAGAGCTCTTCACCGGGAATTCGGCTACACTCTTTGGTTACACAGTGTGTTACAATTAGTTTTTAATTCCGCATCATTTGTCTTTGTAGACTGTCCAAAAATTACTGAGGACAGGTCATCAAAAAGCAGAGTCCAAACTCTAGACGCAAGGCAGCATGGCCACTAGCGCAGTGATCAGTCTCTATAACTGCATATTTCATACAACATCTTCACATTTATTTCATATTAAATTCTGCTAATAATACCTCTCTTGTATGTTTCTAGGTCCATGGTGTGCAATAAAGAAGAAGACCCTAAATCACCATTTAATGGGTGATTAAAGGCCTAAAATATAGCCATTGACTTTGGAGAGCAGTTTCGTCAAAACCAGGGGCCCAACACCAGAAACCGGAACATGCAGCCAACAGGGGGACAAATGATCGACGCGCAGCAGGCGGCGCTGGACGTGCCTCCTAGGTACAGCCGCAGAAACGTGGCTTAGGCCTCGTTTCCACGGCCGTACGGGCGCGGCCGCGCCCATGCTTTGGGCCAGGAGTTGTCCCTCTGGCCTCCTTTCCCTTAGTGCCTATAAATACCCCCCTAGGGTTTGGAAGAGGAAGTTATACAGAGAGTTAGGGTAATTTTCTTATTTTTTTTATAGTTTAGGGTAGCGTAGCTTAGTTTACTTCTTCTTCTTCTTCCTCCTTTGTATTTTTTATTTCTTGTAGATCTTGTAATAGGAGAGAGAGTGGTACATGGTGGAAAGCAAGAGTGCTTGTAATAGAAGGTGACAATTTATGAAAGGTTCCCTCTTCACCTATCTTTATTTTCTTCTCTCTAATTCCTTTTACATTGTTAGCTAATCTTTTCTCTCATGGCAACTAGCTACTAACCGCTAACTTACTAACTTCTTACTTGATAATCTAATAGCCTCTACTTGGCCTTGCTCTTGCAAGAGCCACTGATGGCTCATGATGATGGATCTAACACTCTAACATCCTAACTCTCTAACAAGCTAACATTACTTTACTCCATGCTTACTCTTGTTTAGTTTTGATGATTTAAGTGTAGCTTGCACTTGTTTGTTAAGTTGGGATGTGATGAGTTACATATGGGTTATGATTTGATACGCTCTTGAACCAAGACTAGTGATGGCCAGTGATACATGTGAGATAACTATCACTGAGAGGTTAGCATGGTTAGTGGAGTCATTACTAGTGAGTAGCCATGGGTTTTCTTTCTTTTTCACTTTCTTTTAGAAGTACCACAAAAATCACAAATATATTCTTTTCTATGTTTCCCACTTCTTTGTATTTCACCATACTTCTCTTTTCATTCTTTATTTTCTTTTCTTTTCATTCTTTCAAACATTGAAGAACTGTTAACATGCACGTGAACATACCGTGTAAACTTCTATCACCGCCCATCCTTGCGGATTCAACTCATTTTAGCCTTTATGCTGTAACGGAAGTATCGAGGAAGCCAAAGCACACACACTTTAAATCTTGATTTCAAAACATACACTTTTCGTGCGCGATTTTTCCCGATCAAATTTCGGTGTCGTTACCGGAGATGAGAACAGTTTGATTTCATGTTTTTGTTAACTTTTCTTCTTTATTTTTTTGGTGTGCAGGTTAAAGTTTTAGCATTGCAAAAGTCCACACTTGCTCTAGTGTGGTTGGGTAAATTCTTGTATATTCTTATATTCTGCTTCTATTTTTTGTTTATATTACCTGTGCACTGTAATAATTCTAAGAACTAAAATACAGTAATTGGATACTTTAAAACGGTTTAGACATTTGCATCTAGGCACGTGTCAATTTTCATTCCAATATACTGTATTTTGTTGTTATGTTGTTGTGATCTTGACGGAGGTGTACATATTGCATTCCATATAGTAAGGACAAACACTTCAGTGATTTACTCACTTTTTTGTGTTCATTCTTATCTATATTGCACACTTGCACGAATTGAACTTAAGGGCAAAACTCAATATAACATATGGTGGGGAAGTCATTACCCTCCCTTAGCCCAAAAATCACCTCCCCACTCACACAACCCAAGCCTTAATAAAACTTGCTAGACGCTTGCCCCTAGGGACATCTCAGACTCATTTAAGAGATTGACCTAAGGGGAAAATTGTTAGAAGTTGACTCTTGTCAAATCAGTATCTAAGGTTGGGGATTGAGAGGCGAAACCTCGAAGAATAGTGGTTTGGCATAATTAGGCCCGTTGCTCCGGCACGGATACCTCCCACTGATCTTTCCCCTACGTGACCGATTAACTCAGGGTTAGATTTCAACAATATACCCCCGGTGGACAGTCTAACCAGTTAGGAGTCATCTAGGTCTAAGTCAACCCTAGCATAGGCTTGTTTTCTTTTTCTTTTTCTTTATCTTTATTTGTTTGTTCATTTGTTGTTTGTTTTCTTTTTTGTATATTATGAAATGGATTTTAACAATAATAATTCTTTCAATCATAATATGAATCCATATTTCACTCTGACCTCATTTGACTCGGATAACTCTGACCCGGCTATATACAATATGAACTAACCATATATGCCGGATTGGGATTATTCGACTCAATATGAGCCGTATCCCCAATCTTATTACCATAATTTTTAAAATAATTTCAACCCTTCACAGAATCAATGGGGATTCACCTCTCCCGAGTCAAATTTTTAACCCATTGTCCCCAATTTTCACAATATCCATTCCCCTATCTGCTTCATATCCTCCTTTTCCTGAGTCACCAATTGAAGAAAAATCATCGTTGCAAAGGACTTTGGAAGAAGCGATAGAGGCCCAATAATAATTTGAAAACATGATGGCCTCATCATGTCCACAAAATTTCTAAAATTCATATAGTTCTTTTTCAAAACCAATCAAAGAAAAATCATTGTGGGAAAAAACTACGAAATTTGTGCAAGATACTGAGCGAATAATACAAAATATGAATAAGTTTCCATGTCCATCAGATGTTCATATGACTCAATAATCATGCCATTTTGGAAATCCAGCTTCAATTTCATCATACCAACTTGAACTTGACCAATATTCAATTCCTGATACTTTGGCAAGTTATCCATTTCTTGAAATTGAACTTGAAGATGAATGTGAACCTGAGCTTCAAGTTAACGATTCGAGTCCAATCCTTGAATCAATATCGACTCCTGTAGTGTTACATGAATTAAGTGACATTCTTGAGCCAGTTTTGATTCCCATACTTCCTGAACTTGAATCGTTCATTTCACCCATTCACATTCCTTCTGTAGACAAAAATCAAGATTCAATTTCATTACATCCATTTGAACTTGCCCAAAATCTTGAAAACCACCTTGACATTTTGACAGGTTATCTTTTTTCAAAATTGAACTTGAGCTTGAAAGTGATCCTGAACCTCAAAGTGGTAATTCCATTTCACTTTTTGATTCAATAATGACTCGGGTATCTTTACTAGATTTTTTTCTCTATTCCGGAGTCAACATTGAATCCAGTACCAGTACACCGTGAAATTGAATCACCAATATCCTATGATCACACTTCATTAATGGGAAAAGTGTGTGAACATCAATTCTTTGGTTTAGACCCATTTTTGAACCAATTTCGACTCCTTGTTTTGAATCTCCACCTGATCTGAGTCAAATTTCCGAGTCAGTATCGGTTTTTGTTCCTGTTCCATTTGAGTCCAAATCAATCATCTTCCAAAATCACACTTCATTGTTGGACAAGACTGTTGAAGAAAATAGCTCAGTAATTATTTTTGAAAATTAGAAATTAGATGGGGATAAACTTTTAAATAAGTCCATTCACTCAATCATTCTTTTATTGGGTCATATTAGAGAGATCATCAGTGGGTTCTTTCAAGATCCACATTATCTTGATTGGGTAGCAACGCTTGGCCCAATTAGATCACCACCGGAGCCACCGCCATGAGATAATTTTTCTTCCCTTCCCATTTGTTTCATATGTATACACATTCACGATGCATTGAGGACAATGCATGAGATAAGTGTGGGGGAGGGTTTACTAACATAGTTAGTTTTACATTTTCTTTCTTTTACATTTTTTAAGGAACTTTTTAAAATTCTCTTTTGTAAAGAAACACTTTTCTTTTCTTTTTACAAAATATTTTGAAACAAGATAAATAGTTTTGATTTATTTTTAAGAAAATCAAGATTATCTTAGGAATTAGGAAGACTTAAAATTATGAATTTTTAAACGAAGTCAAAATAATAGATCTTGTTTAAATTTTAGGATAAGGAAGTAAGATTGGAATGATAATTTGATTTTAAATTTTTTGCCTTAGATTTATGCACTTCACACTTACATCATTTTTGGGATTGAAACAAAGACTGAAAATGTCATAAAAATATATTTAAAAAATGATGATAATAAAAATCACTTATTAAAGTTGGGTAATTATGCCTCAGGAAGCATGATTATTCAGACCTAAAATGGTGGGAAAAAATAAAATAATCCCCTTTAATTTTGTGGCCTTGTTTACTCGAGTCCTTAAGTCCGAGGGATGTTTTCTCATCTGGTGCCCTAAGATCTTCTGGTGTGGGAGTCACAGGCTAAAGGCTCACTACCCGGGTAAATAAGAAAGCCTAAGAAAACTAAGGAAAGAAAAAAAAAAGGGAAAAAAATAAATAAATATACACAAATCAATGGCATGAAAGTTTGAGTCAATATCCCAAAAATTCTCACAGTTCACAAAGTACATATTTTCTAGGAGTTTTATGAAAGATCAAAGAATCGATTCAATTTTAAATTCTTACATTTAATTTATAACAAGATTTTGCATTTCGACTTAGTTTAAGGAAGAATAATTTCTGATTAACCTATGACCTTGGATCACTTATATTTTCAAAAATACTTCAACACTTTTCTCTATTTCAAAATGCGTTTTCAAAAATACTAACATTTGATTTCTTTTGTTATAGATTTTGTGGGTGTAATCCGCTGAAAACCCTAAGGATACAAAACTCCTCCTCTAGGGGAAACTTAGAAGTTTAACGGCTTGTTGCACATGCTCAGTGCAATCGCGTCACCTGCGAAAGTGGTGTAATAATTCCTTTAATTTTTTGTTTTGTTCGGGACGAGCTAACTGCATATTTTATACCACATCTTCACATTTATTTTATATTAAATTCTGCTAATAATATCTCTCTTGTATGTTTCTAGGTCCATGGTGTTCAATGAAGAAGAAGACTCTAAATCACCATTTAATGGGTGATTAAAGGCCTAAAATATAGCCATTGACTTTGGAGAGCAGTTTCGTCAAAATCAGGGGCCCAAAACCAGAAACCGGAATATGCAGCCGACAGGGGGACAAACAAGCGGCACGCAGCAGGCGGCACTGCGCACGCTGCCAGGTACAGTCGCGGAAACGCAGCCTGGGCCACGTTTTCACGGCCATACGGGCACGACCGCGCTCGTGCTTTGGGCCAAGAGTTGTCCCCCCTGGCCCCCTTTCCCCTGTGCCTATAAATACCTCCAAGGGTTCGAAAGAGGAAGATATACAGAGAGTTAGGGTAGTTTTCTTGTTTTTGTTATAGTTTAGGGTAGTGTAGTTTAGTATACTTCTTCTTCTTCCTCCTCCTTTGCATTTTTCATTTCTTGTAGATCTTGTAACAGGAGAGAGAGTGGTACATGATGAAAAGAAAGAGTGCTTGTAATAGAAGGTGACAATTTATGAAAGGTTCTCTCTTTACCTATCTTTATTTTCTTCTCTCTAATCCATTTTACATGTTTAGCTAATCTTTTCTCTCATGACAACTAACTACTAACCTCTAACTTCTTACTTGATAATCCACATGAATCTAATAGCCTCTACTTGACCTTGCTCTTGCAAGAGCCATTGATGGCTCATGATGATGGATCTAACACTCTAATATCCTAACTCTCTAACAAGCTAACATTACTTTACTCCATGTTTTCTCTTGTTTAGTTTTGATAGTTTAAGTGTAGCTCGCACTTGTTTGTTGAGTTGGGATGTGATGAGTTACATATGGGTTATGCTTTGAAACGCTCTTGAACCAAGGATTAGTGATGGCCACTGATACATGTGAGGTAACTATCACTGAGAGGTTAGCATGGTTAGTGGAGCCATTAGTAGTTAGTAGCCATGAGTTTTCTTTCTTTTTCACTTTGTTTTAGAAATATCACAAAAATCACAAATATATTCTTTTCTATGTTTCTCACTTTTTTGTGTTTCATCGTACTTCTCTTTTCATTCTTTGTTTTCTTTTTTTTCATTCTTTCAAACATTGAAGAACCGTTAATGATTGGTTGCTAATGTTGCATATTTATGAAAGTACACCTAGAGGGGGGTGAATAGGTGTAAGTGCTAATCTAGGGCTAAATAAAAAAAATCTAATGCTCTAAATGCGGAAGCTAATGCAAATGTTGCACAAACTTATACAATACAACAAGTGTAGCCGAATTCCCCTTGCGAGGCTCTGGACTAACTCCTCTTGATTCCCCTTGAAATGGGTTGAGGTGCTATGTGAAGCTCTTGTTGGATGAGTACAAATTAGGCACACACACACAAGCAATCCAAGCAAACAAGGGTATAGCAATAAAAGGAATGCAAGGCACTAAATGCAAGCAAGTATGAATATGCTCAATCCCACGCAAGTATATGTATGATGCTATGAATGAATGAATGAATGCTTGCACAAATATAAGAGAGAGAGTTAGAGAAATTGGACAATCGCAAACACAAGGATATGATTCGAGGTTCGAGCCCCTAGCTCTACATCCCCGCCTACACCACCGTGTAGGATTTCCCAATCCACTATAGGAGTACCAAACTCCTCTCTCAACCTTACAATGCCACCGAGGCAATACAACACACAATCCACCTCTATCAAGAGGGATACGGCCCGTAGCCAACCACAACACACACCTCTACCTAAGAGGTATAAGGCCCGTAGCCAACAACAAACACTACCTCTACCGAAGAGGCTCACACACCAATACCACTCCGATCACCTCTACCGAAGAGGGATTCACAAATTAAGGAGGGTTTACAACTCAAGAGGTGTACAACTACAACCTCAAACACTTCTCTTTTCTTTCTCTTTTCTTTCTCTTTTCTTTTCCACAAAAACAAAAATCCTAATAGTTTAGGATAGAAGATAGCTCAAGTGTGGAAACTATGTGTTTTTGGAAAACAAGCAACAAAGAAAACACTTGGGAAATTCTTGTAAAAGATGGAGAATGAAAACCAATACAAATATCCCAAATTCCTATTTCTTTGATTTTTCCAAAAACCCAAAACAATAAAGATTAGAAGTTTAAAGCACAAAAACTATTTTGAAAACTCTTTAAAAACACTTCAGAAACTGCAATTTTTCCCTTATGAAAACCTTGGCCAAAATCCCAAATGAATGGGGTTTATATAGGCCAAAACAGAAAACTAGCCGTTAGGCTGATGTGGCATTTTTGACAGCCACCGGTCGACCGGCCCGGTCGACCGCCAACGGTCGAAATTATGACCGTTGGGAGATTCGGTCGACTGCCAGTCGACCGACCAACAGAAGGAAACACAGTTTCCTTCTATCGGTCGACCGACCCAGTCGACCGACAAGATACAGAGAGCAGACTCTCTATATCGGTCGACTGGGTCCGTGTCCCGGTCGACCGACGGACATGCACAGCCTGTGCATGTCCCGGCAGAGCAGCCGGTCGACTGCCGGTCGACCGGTCTGCCTGGAAAACTGTTTTTCTGGGCAGATTTTGAGATAGAAAATTTTGTAAAAAATATTTTAACACTTGTAAAAATTCCACAAAAATATGTTTTATCATTTTACTTGATAACTAAACTTGTGATAAAAATTTCAAGACATATATCAAACATATCAATTCATTTTTGTGTCTTGCCAATTTTATCAAAAATAAAACTTGTATTTTTATCAAACTAGATTTTTCCAAAACATGAATAGGAATGTCAAAATAAGTTTGTCTATAAGTTAAGCATGTATGTATAACTAGAAAACATCTACTATACATATTAATCATGAAAACTTGTTTTGATCAAACTATTCATGAAATTAATATCAAAAACCAAACCATGTGTATTTGTGCACTTGAGCATATCAACTAAACTAAGCTTTAACAAATGGATCTAAAACTCAAAACTAAACCTATGGATACCTAAGTCTTCTTGACGATCTTCATCTTCAAGTAGACTAGCTCCCAAACGCGATCCACCGAGTGCAAAGGTATGATCTTTAAGCTTTGGCACCGGAATCACCATGATAAGCTTCCAAACATCTTGTTGAAGCTAATCACCAACACTAATAACCTGCTAATGATCTGAAACTTAGAAACACAAGAATATTAGTAAATATAACTACATGAGTTGATCATCATCAAAACTAGAGTGGAAGGCCTTTGGGCCAACAATCTCCCCCTTTTTGATGATGACAAAACTCATGGAGTTATATATGCATGGATTAAAGTTAAGCTTCAAAGAAGCTCCCCCTCAACTCATGCATAAACAAATAAACAATAATATGCAATGCATGACAATGCATATAAACATGGTACTCTAGATATCAATGGAATATTCAACATACAATATGTTCTAGATACCAATTAAGCAAAGAAGACATGCATATATTATAAAAAAACACAAATTCTTCTCCCCCTTTTTGTCAATCATCAACAAAGGGGTAAGAGCAAAATCAAAACATATTCTTAAAACAAAATTGTTCTTAATTCTTAAAACAAATACATGCATACAAAGACATGCATATAAGCTACAAAAATCTTCTCCCCCTTTTTGTCCTAATCAAGGAACCAATAAAGGGTTAAAAAAAACATAAAAACAAATTTTCTCCCCCTTTTTGTCAAAAACAAAAAGATCAAGAGGGGTAATCCAAAACAAATATGATACCAATTCAAGATATGACAATAAGGTGCATATTGATACCAAATGAAATAAACAAAGATGAATAAATGTTATATGCTATATATATTCATGAAGAGGAAGACGCTAAGTTAGCTTCCCTACACATATGCATTACATGAAGGAGGAATGTGAAGCCCTAATTCACATAACACACATTATGTAATGAATAAGAGGAGATGTGAAGCTCCCCCTACACACGTGTACCATATAAAGAAAAGATGTTAAGCTTTTCAATACACAATACACTCAACATGAATTTATATACATATAGGCAATGTAAATCAAAAGTATATCTATTTTTCTTAAACAAAATCTTGAGATACCAATTAACAATACTCAACATAAACATCTTGATATCTTTAAGAGAAATATGTTCTTTTAACCATATGATACCAATTGAAAGTAATTGAAAGTAATTTTAACATAAAGCAAGGGAGTGGGAATCAAATACCAATTGAAAGACAACATCAAATTTTCTCCCCTTTATGAAATACCAACTAAACATATGCATAAGCTTATTTTAAGATACAAATTGAAAACAATCAATCATTAGAAATTTTCAAGCTTAGCATTAAGATGTATATGTATGAAAGTAATAGATACCAATTGAAATTGATACCATAGGATAGAAAGCATACATACATACATAAAACATATATGAGTATACAAGAAGGATCAAAAATTGATACCAATTGAAATATGTTCAAAGATACCAATTTAAAGAATAAGGTCAAGTGTATCTCATATTATCACAATAAGGAATACGAACAAGTTAAATGAAAAGTTTTGTTAACTAGTACGAAATCCTTCAAGCAAGGAATAAATACAAGTCATTTTTCATAAAAATGAAATCCACATGATAATCAACACTCTATTCAATTAAGTATGAAAAGGTCTCATGAAAACAAAGCATGACCAATTAATAGGTGTGAGTGTACAAGTAAAGTGTGGAGATCACAATCATGAAAAATTGTTCAATTAAGTTCAAGTATTCCTTAAAACAAGAAATCATCAAATATTTAATCTTCTAGATATATGTATGTCTAATACAAGCTAAAGTATACATACATATCCAAAATACAAACGAGTCCACAAGTATATATGCATGAAGGCACGTGGCTCAAAAGGATGTATATGTATAAGATTAGTTTGAACTAGGTAGACATATACATGAAGTCAAATATAAACACATGAAAAACATGAAAATCTCAATTTTCATTTAAAATCAAATTCATTTCAAGGTATATGTATGATTTGTCAAACAATAAGTATACATACATATCCCTAAACACAATTGAGTCCATAATAGATATTTGCATGAGGGGCAAATGACTCAAGGGGTATACATGTATATCTTAATGTTTGGCAAGTTAAACATATACATGAAGTAAAAACTCATAATCATAAGATAAATACAAAAATTGAATACAAGTTTAAAAATGTACGAATCATCAAAACTAGACTATATTCACACATCTAATGGGAACAACCAAGCATTCAATCCAAAACATATATAGATTTGTTTGTAGCCCATTCTATGTGCAAGTATAAATCCTAGTCTTAATGAGAACTAACATCTAAACATGTAATCAAATCATTAAGTACAATACAAACACGAATATCATTTTGCTAAAACAAAACACGTAAATTCATCAAAATTCTTTTATTTTGTGAACCAACTTCTAGGTATATGTATGATCCATCCAAATCTAACGATATACATACATATCCCAACTATAAACGAGTCTATTAAAAATATTTGCATTGAAGGCAAAAGACTCATGGGTATACATGTATATTTATTAGGTTTGAATTTAAAATACATATACATGAAGTAGAATCATAAAAATAGGTATGACAAGTATAAACAAAGAAATCATCAAAACTAGCCTATACTTGTGCACATAGTGGGTACAAATGAGCATGAAGAGCAAAACATATATAAGTCAATTTGTTCTCACTAAGTGTACATGTATACATGCAAGTTTTGATAAGATCTACATTTAAACATGTATATACCACAAGAAGCACAAAACACATATAAAACATCATGATACAACTAAAACATGAATCAAACGTTCAAATGATCAATATGTATATGCATATGCATAAGATCTAGGATATACATATTAGATCAAAAATGAGATCACACAAATATAAATCTATATTGAGCATGGGTGTCTCTAAACAACTAAGCATGTATATCACTAGTCAAATGAACATGATATAACATAGTGAACATTAAACAATGACATGCTATAACACAAATGATATGAACATGTAATCAATGAACAATTAAAACATGTTATAATCATAAATAGGGAGTTAGGAATTGTTACCAAAAGCCTAGAAGGCAACCTTCCTTGTCTCCTAAACATGGTGGTCCTTTCCACCAAATCATCCCTTGAAAGTGATGCATCCAATTGATTTCCTTTAAGTACGGAACGCATCCACTCCAAGGTGCCATCACTCTCACGTCATGTGAGAGTCCACACCTACATCAAAAATTGGAGGGGTGGTCTTTGGTACCCATTGTCTTTTGGGTCCATGGGAGTTAGTCTCATCTCTAACCCAAACAAATTTCTTTTTATTTGCTAAATTATTGACATGTAATCTATCAAAGCAAAATTTAGCAAGATGGCCTTTTCGACCACAATGTGTACAAGTGTACACATGAGCATACGTGTGATGGTGTCCGTGAGGAGCATGTGTATGCCTTGGAGGGTGTGCATGCATAAAAGATGGAACTTGTTTCTTTCGAAGCAAAGTTTCCAATCGTGTATGGTTCATGGCACATTGGCTCATAGTGGAGCCCAAACAATCTACCTTCTTCTTAAGCATACAAATATCATCATTAATCTTAGAAGAAGAGGTACATGCATTAGGTAGTCTAGATGATGAGGCTACACTAGCATGGCAAACATGAGAAGACATATCATTTTTCAAAGAATTATTTTTACTTAAACAAATTTCTAATTCTTTTGAAATGAACACAATTTCTCTTTTCAAAGAATCATTTTCTTTTAAAACAAATTCTACCTTTGAAGATAAAATATCATTATTTTTTAAAACCTCATTGCAATCATTTTTAGATTTTAAAAGGTTATTTTCTTTAAGTGCAAGTTCTAATTGAGATCTCAATGAATCCCTTTCATTATAGACCTCAACCTTCTCTTGCAAAACAATATCAAGTCTAGTATGCAAATCCTTATTTTCTTTTTCAATTTCTAGACTTTTCTTTTTCAAAATTTTATAATTTTCTATCAATTTTTCACAAACTATAGAAAGTTCTTCATTTAAGGCATGGGGATCAACAATATCATCACATGAAGAACAAGCATCATCACTATCTAGGTGGGATTCCGAATGTACCTCAAGGGAGTCATTCCCTTGGACCATGAAACATTGTGGTTCGGATTCTCCACTAGATTCCTCTTCTTGGATTTGTTCTTGAAGCTCGGAGGTGGTGGTTGTGGTTGTCAATTTGTTCCACACTACAAAAGCGGAATCAATATTAGAAACATGTAAAAGATAATCTTTAGGCAATGTGCTTCTAATAGCCTCTAGGGCTTGTGCATTGGCCCTTATATGAATGAGGTTACCAAGATAGCATTTCTTGGTAGCCGCAAGGAAAGTATGTAAACCTAGGGTTTGTAGGTAAATGGACATCCTAGTCTTCCAAACAAGAATGTTGGAAGGGTCATAGCTAGGAGGGGTCATGAAGTCCATGGTAAACTAAATGTATGCAAACAAATATTATGCAAACAAGATTAGCAAGCAAATGGATCACTCCTAGGATGTTAAGCCTAATATCAGGAGCACTAGCTCTGATACCAATTGAAAGTACACCTAGAGGGGGGGTGAATAGGTGTAAGTGCTAATCTAGGGCTAAATAAAAAAAATCTAATGCTCTAAATGCGGAAGCTAATGCAAATGTTGCACAAACTTATACAATACAACAAGTGTAGCCGAATTCCCCTTGCGAGGCTCTGGACTAACTCCTCTTGATTCCCCTTGAAATGGGTTGAGGTGCTATGTGAAGCTCTTGTTGGATGAGTACAAATTAGGCACACACACACAAGCAATCCAAGCAAACAAGGGTATAGCAATAAAAGGAATGCAAGGCACTAAATGCAAGCAAGTATGAATATGCTCAATCCCACGCAAGTATATGTATGATGCTATGAATGAATGAATGAATGCTTGCACAAATATAAGAGAGAGAGTTAGAGAAATTGGACAATCGCAAACACAAGGATATGATTCGAGGTTCGAGCCCCTAGCTCTACATCCCCGCCTACACCACCGTGTAGGATTTCCCAATCCACTATAGGAGTACCAAACTCCTCTCTCAACCTTACAATGCCACCGAGGCAATACAACACACAATCCACCTCTATCAAGAGGGATACGGCCCGTAGCCAACCACAACACACACCTCTACCTAAGAGGTATAAGGCCCGTAGCCAACAACAAACACTACCTCTACCGAAGAGGCTCACACACCAATACCACTCCGATCACCTCTACCGAAGAGGGATTCACAAATTAAGGAGGGTTTACAACTCAAGAGGTGTACAACTACAACCTCAAACACTTCTCTTTTCTTTCTCTTTTCTTTTCTCTTTTCTTTTCCACAAAAACAAAAATCCTAATAGTTTAGGATAGAAGATAGCTCAAGTGTGGAAACTATGTGTTTTTGGAAAACAAGCAACAAAGAAAACACTTGGGAAATTCTTGTAAAAGATGGAGAATGAAAACCAATACAAATATCCCAAATTCCTATTTCTTTGATTTTTCCAAAAACCCAAAACAATAAAGATTAGAAGTTTAAAGCACAAAAACTATTTTGAAAACTCTTTAAAAACACTTCAGAAACTGCAATTTTTCCCTTATGAAAACCTTGGCCAAAATCCCAAATGAATGGGGTTTATATAGGCCAAAACAGAAAACTAGCCGTTAGGCTGATGTGGCATTTTGACAGCCACCGGTCGACCGGCCCGGTCGACCGCCAACGGTCGAAATTATGACCGTTGGGAGATTCGGTCGACTGCCAGTCGACCGACCAACAGAAGGAAACACAGTTTCCTTCTATCGGTCGACCGACCCAGTCGACCGACAAGATACAGAGAGCAGACTCTCTATATCGGTCGACTGGGTCCGTGTCCCGGTCGACCGACGGACATGCACAGCCTGTGCATGTCCCGGCAGAGCAGCCGGTCGACTGCCGGTCGACCGGTCTGCCTGGAAAACTGTTTTTCTGGGCAGATTTTGAGATAGAAAATTTTGTAAAAAATATTTTAACACTTGTAAAAATTCCACAAAAATATGTTTTATCATTTTACTTGATAACTAAACTTGTGATAAAAATTTCAAGACATATATCAAACATATCAATTCATTTTTGTGTCTTGCCAATTTTATCAAAAATAAAACTTGTATTTTTATCAAACTAGATTTTTCCAAAACATGAATAGGAATGTCAAAATAAGTTTGTCTATAAGTTAAGCATGTATGTATAACTAGAAAACATCTACTATACATATTAATCATGAAAACTTGTTTTGATCAAACTATTCATGAAATTAATATCAAAAACCAAACCATGTGTATTTGTGCACTTGAGCATATCAACTAAACTAAGCTTTAACAAATGGATCTAAAACTCAAAACTAAACCTATGGATACCTAAGTCTTCTTGACGATCTTCATCTTCAAGTAGACTAGCTCCCAAACGCGATCCACCGAGTGCAAAGGTATGATCTTTAAGCTTTGGCACCGGAATCACCATGATAAGCTTCCAAACATCTTGTTGAAGCTAATCACCAACACTAATAACCTGCTAATGATCTGAAACTTAGAAACACAAGAATATTAGTAAATATAACTACATGAGTTGATCATCATCAAAACTAGAGTGGAAGGCCTTTGGGCCAACAATTTAATGTCACATTTCCATACCTATTTTAGAATAAAAGCCTGCATTGTCCTAATTATTTGTTTAATTTATTTGCAGGCCCAATCCTTAAGGAGATGAAGAGAAATGAGCCCAAAAGCCCACCAGAATTCTGAATTAAATCAGAGTTAATTCGTACACATAAAATCAGGGCAAAAATTAAGAGGTTGAAACCGGTTGAGAAGAATCCTCTTAGAATCGATCGGTTAAAGCCAAGAATCCAAGGCCATTTCATCAGAATCCGGAGCTCAAACGACAAAACCAACAAAGGATAAAGCCAGAAGAAGACCCCGGAGAGACCCACCAACAGGGTGTGTGTTGGCCCAAAGGCCTATCACCCTAGTTTTGATGATGATCAACTCATGAAGTTATGATTATTAATGATCTTGTGTTTAATTAGTGACAGATTCCTTATCAAGATCTTAGTAGGTGTGGAGCTTCAACAAAGGATTTAAAGTCAAGTTGGAAGCTAGCACCGGTTGATTCACGAGCCTATGCATCAAGACCACATCTAGAGATGAGCTCGGTGGATTGCATGTGGACCAAGTCAAGAAGATGAGAAGCCTTCAAGTGGAGACTTCAAGAGGTTGAAGACTTGTGTCTAGGTATAAGATTTTTGTTTTTGTTTTAGAAAAAATGTAAAGGATAGATAGTTGGTGGATTGCTCAAGTCTATATCACACACACACTCTTGATAGAACTCTTGATAGAATGATTTTCATAAAAGATTTTCCTAGTTAAGAAAAGATTTTTATTTGTGATAAAATATAATTTGGTTTTTGGTATTTCATAGTTTACATATCTTATATCCAAAACCATGCTTAGAGCCTATTGTCAAAAACTAGATATTTCATCTTGATTGTGTAGTGGATCATATCCATACACACTATGCTTTTAGAGTATATCTTGTTTTTGTATTTGATGAAAGTTTGGAAAAACATGTTGATATTTCAAAACCAAGTTTAGTGCTTTATGTCAAAAACTAGATATGTCATCTTGATTGTGTAGTGGATCATATCCACACACACTATGCTTTAAAGTGTATCTTGTTTTTGTATTTGATGGAAAATTGGAAAAACATGTTGTTTTAGAAAAACAGTTTTTATTATGAGCCAATATTTCCAAGTTACAAAAATAGTCAAATCTTCAATAACATGCCTTGATTTTGTGCAAGCATGTTTCTATATCATAAAACTATTTTTGTAGAATTTCTAAGTATTTATGGGATTTTTATTTAAGCAAAAAGACCTATCCTTAATCTCTATTTTCTGGTTCTGCCAGTTCTGATTTTTCAGAACTGACAGAGGCCGGTCGACCGGGTCGGTCGACCGGACGTGCACAACGTGCACGCCAGTGTGCACTGGAGATCGGTCGACCGGGCCGGTCGACCGCTTAAGAGAGCTTTGCTCTCGGGAATTATCGGTCGACCGGGCCGGTCGACCGACAGAGAGTTTACTCTCTTCTCCAGTTGCTCGGTCGACCGGGCCGGTCGACCGGAGGCTGCAACGGTCGGATTTTTGACCGTTGCTGGTCGACCGGACCGGTCGACCGGAAGCTCTGACAGAGCCCAACGGTCAGATTTTTCTGGCCTCTATAAAAGGGGGTTTTGTCATTGTTTTGAGCCAAGATTTTTGGAGACCTTAGAGCTAGTTTTTCCCAGTCTTTCTGAAGGGTTTTTCTCCACAAAATTAGAGTCAATACTTCCAATTAAAAGGAGAGTTTTATCAAAGAGTGTAAAAGTGATTTCTTGTGTTTTTCACCATAGCTTTCTTTCCTTGATTTCTCACACTTCACTTGAGCATCCAAAGACATATCTATCCTATAGGAAAGTGTTGTAGTGAGCTTTTGTAATTGGTGATCAAGTGTTAGATCACCAAAGAGATTTCTTTTGTATTTGAGGAGACGGGCAAGTGTGCTCGTTGGTGGTTAGAGTTCGATTGTGAACTCTTGGTGGTTTGAGGTGCGGCCTCGGCGAGTCGGTGGACTTGCGTGTGTAAGGGACTTTGGAGTCCGAGGGCTTGTAGGTGTTGCGGCACCAAGGAGAGATCCGGTTAGATCGTGCATAGTGGAAATCCTTCGTGTGTCGAAGGCGGGGATGTAGAGCAAGTGTGCTCGAACCTCGAAACAAACCCTTTGTGTTTGCGATTGCTCACTCTTGCTCTCTTACTCTTTTTGTCTCTATTATATCTTGCATTACTTACATTGTATTTACTTTACATGCTTGATATACCCTTGTGCTTAATTGTTATATAATTGCTTGGGATTGATTGTCTAACACTTGTATTCAACCAAGAGAGCCAACGCGGACCTCAAACCATTCAAGGGGAATCTAGAGGAGCTTGTCCAGAGCCTCGCAAGGGGAATTCGGCAACACTCTTGAGTTATACATAAGTGTTTAATTAAAAGAAGTTTTAATTGGTCATAATTGTTTAACTTCCGCATTATTTGTTCATAAGTGACCATTAGATTAGCCAACACCTATTCACCCCCCTCTAGGTGATCTTACAATTGGTATCAGAGCTAGTGCTCTTGATATTGGGTCTAACAACCTAAGAGTTAAAGATCCTCCTTTAGGCTAATCACAAGATTTGTACACACACAATGGACTTCATGTCACCACCCACCTTTGACATTCTTAACATCCAAATTTGGAAGGTTAAGATGTCTTTGTTCCTCAAAGGACTTGGCCTTAGTGTATATCTTGCCACAACTAATAAAGAATATTGCTTAAATGGTAAGAATCTTGAGGCTAATACAAAAGCCCTATATGCTTTAAGATCTACCCTAAATGATATTTATTTATCTAGGGTTCTAATCTTGATATGGCTTTTGTAGTTTGGAATACCTTGATCTCCCTTGGCGAAATGAACAATACTATGCGGGGAGCGATTCGGACGTTGGAAGCGACATCTCCAACGTGTGCTACATGGTCCAAGGGGATAACCCCCTTGAGGTAAACTCCGAATCCGATGATGAGGACATGTCATATGATGAGCTCACTTCATTTTGCCAAACAATTCTTGAGAAATATGACATGATTAAGAAAGAAAATAAAAATTTGAAAAAGAAAATTGATTGCATGCATATAGAACAAGATTCTTTTAACTCTAACATTGCATGCTTAGAAAAAGAGAATAATGATTTGAAAAAGAATTTTGATTGCATGCATGTAGAAAATGATTCTTTTAGAAATAAACTTGCATGTTTAGAAAGAGAAAATGAGGATTTGAAAAATGAGAATATTTCCTTAATGTCTAAATTGAATATTTTATGTGAAGGAAATATGATTTTGAAAATAAGATTGATTTGGTGGAAAAACAAAAGGAAGATATTTTTCAAGAAAATAAATCTTTGAAAAGAAAAATTTGTGAAAAAGAAAAGATTTTGTTTCACAAAAGAAAAAGAAAAGTGATTCCATATCTCATCATACTTCTCATGCTCACATTGATCAAAATGAGATTAAAAATTTGAAAAATAAAATTGATAATTTGAGCTCTAATTTGAGCTCATGTGCATTCAATCATACTAGATTGGAATCCTTGTTCAAAAGAAACAAGTTTCTCATACTCATGCACATCATCATCATGACCATGCTTATGATGCACATCATGCTCACACTCCCACTCATAAGTATGCTAAGGTGTACACATGTACACATTGTGGCCGCAAAGGCCATCTAAGAAAATTTTGTTATGAAAGGTTAAATGTTCTTATTTTTGATAAAAATAAAAATGCTTGGGTTCCTTACAAGACTAACCCCATAGGACCCAAGAAAATATGGGTACCAAAACCCCCACCTTTGCTTGTGATGTAGGTGAGGGCTCTCACAAAACGTGAGAGGGATGGTACCTTGGTAGTGGATGCACTTGGACATGATGGACATACTTTGGGTTGCATCGCTATCAAGGAGCTTTGGTGGATCAACCACCATGCTAGGAGCTTTGGAGTTGGTAACAATTTCTAAACTCCTATTTCATTTATGTACATGCTTGTTCATTCATAATATTCATAGCATGTTCATATTTTAAGATTTGTGTGTTTCATGTGGTAGTTACATGCTTAGATGTAGATTTGTCAAACTTGTATGTATACATATACAAATAGTGAACTACAATTGATTCTTAAATATTTGGACTTCATGCTCACTTGTATCCACTTTATGTATTTGTATAGACTAGTTTTGATGATTCTCCTTTATACATGTTTTGCCAATTTTTATGATTTACTTCATGTATATGCATGTTTAATTCAAATCTAATAAATATACATGTATACCCTTGAGTCATTTGCCTTCATGCAATATATATTGGACTCTTTTAGATTTGGGATATGTATGCATATTGTTAGAATTGGATAAATCATACATATACCATGAAGATTAGTATTTTAAATAAATAATAAAAAAATTGATGATTTTTCATGTTTTTGATTTGTATTAAAGATTAAAACATGTGTAAAATAAAATGTGATTTATGATCTTTTTGAGCTTGAATGACTACTTTCATGAAAATGCTATTTACATAACCTTTGAACACTCATCTTTTATTCAAAAATATATTTATGAGCTTTATGGACTATGAGTGCTTGGATTTTTATGTACTTAGTCTCATTCATGAAAAACATATGATTTGACATATTTGAAGGATCTTTAACTAGTTTTCAAAAACAATTTATACTAGTTATGTATTCTTCAAATAGTTTTTGAGATTGTCACATGATTCAATTTTCTTAAAATTTAATGCTTCATGATTTGAATATTAGTTTATATGTTAGTTTTTGTCAACACTAGGATTTATACTTGAACATATCATGGGCCTCAAAAAGATCTATTAGTAAGTGTGCTTAAATGCTTATTTGAACCCTTGAAATGTACTTGTATTGCTTAGTTTTGATGATTCATACATATTTCAACTTATGTTCACCTTTTGGATTTGATTTATGATCATGTGCCTTTTATTTCATGTATATGTGTATTTTGTCAAACCTTAAAATATACATGTATAACTCTTGAGTCTTTTGCCTTCAATGCAAATCCATTCATATAGACTCACTTGAGTTTAAGAGATATGTATGTATATTTCATGTATTGTCAAAACATACATATATCTTGACATATAGATTTTGTTTTCAATGATTTAATAAAAAATGTGAAATGATTTTAATGTTTATGATTTTCTAAGGAATATTGTACCTTATTGTCATTTTCATGATGCCATGTTTCACATAACATTAGTACACTCACTTCTTTTGAAACTATTTGGACTTTATAGATTAGAGTGTTTGAGTTTTGTGTTTCATTGCTATTTCATGAAAATCCTTAGATTTATTCCTTGATAGAAGGATTTCGTACTAGTTGTTAAACACTCTCATTTAACTAGTTCGAATTCTTCATGTGTTGTTAATGCTAAGCCTAATTCAAATCTTATTTTTCAAGCTTATGCATTAGATTTTAAAATGATATCAATATTGATATCAAAGAGAAAATTCAAAATTTGTTAATGATTTTGTTTTGATGAGAAAAATTCAAAATTTTTGATTTGTATTGCCCCTCCTTGACTTCCTTATTTTGACATAAAGGGGGAGAAAATTTGTTGATTTGATTTTACTTTGAACCCTTTGTTGATGATTGACAAAAGGGGGAGAAGTATTTGTGTTTTTGTTTTGATATATATGCATGATTTCCTTGCTTAAGGGGGGAAGTATTTGTCCTTCTTACTTAAGGGGAATTAAGATTTGTATTTATGCATATGTGTTTTGATTTATGCAAATAGGAGTAAAAAGATTTTGATTTATGCTTGTTGCATCTCCATATTTGCATCCATATTCATGTGCTTCATGATCATATTTATTATTTATTTTGTATGCATGAGTTAAGGGGGAGCTTATTTGAAGCTTTACTTTAATCCATGCATATATAACGTCATGAGTTTTGTCATCATCAAAAAGGGGGAGATTGTTGGCCCAAAGGCCTATCACCCTAGTTTTGATGATGATCAACTCATGAAGTTATGATTATTAATGATCTTGTGTTTAATTAGTGACAGATTCCTTATCAAGATCTTAGTAGGTGTGGAGCTTCAACAAAGGATTTAAAGTCAAGTTGGAAGCTAGCACCGGTTGATTCACGAGCCTATGCATCAAGACCACATCTAGAGATGAGCTCGGTGGATTGCATGTGGACCAAGTCAAGAAGATGAGAAGCCTTCAAGTGGAGACTTCAAGAGGTTGAAGACTTGTGTCTAGGTATAAGATTTTGTTTTTGTTTTAGAAAAAATGTAAAGGATAGATGGTTGGTGGATTGCTCAAGTCTATATCACACACACACTCTTGATAGAACTCTTGATAGAATGATTTTCATAAAAGATTTTCCTAGTTAAGAAAAGATTTTTATTTGTGATAAAATACAATTTGGTTTTTGGTATTTCATAGTTTACATATCTTATATCCAAAACCATGCTTAGAGCCTATTGTCAAAAACTAGATATTTCATCTTGATTGTGTAGTGGATCATATCCATACACACTATGCTTTTAGAGTATATCTTGTTTTTGTATTTGATGAAAGTTTGGAAAAACATGTTGATATTTCAAAACCAAGTTTAGTGCTTTATGTCAAAAACTAGATATGTCATCTTGATTGTGTAGTGGATCATATCCACACACACTATGCTTTAATGTGTATCTTGTTTTTGTATTTGATGGAAAATTGGAAAAACATGTTGTTTTAGAAAAACAGTTTTTATTATGAGCCAATATTTCCAAGTTACAAAAATAGTCAAATCTTCAATAACATGCCTTGATTTTGTGCAAGCATGTTTCTATATCATAAAACTATTTTTGTAGAATTTCTAAGTATTTATGGGATTTTTATTTAAGCCAAAAAGACCTATCCTTAATCCCTATTTTCTGGTTCTGCCAGTTCTGATTTTTCAGAACTGACAGAGGCCGGTCGACCGGGTCGTCGACCGGACGTGCACAACGTGCACGCCAGTGTGCACTGGAGATCGGTCGACCGGGCCGGTCGACCGCTTAAGAGAGCTTTGCTCTCGGGAATTATCGGTCGACCGGGCCGGTCGACCGACAGAGAGTTTACTCTCTTCTCCAGTTGCTCGGTCGACCGGGCCGGTCGACCGGAGGCTGCAACGGTCGGATTTTTGACCGTTGCCGGTCGACCGGACCGGTCGACCGGAAGCTCTGACAGAGCCCAACGGTCAGATTTTTCTGGCCTCTATAAAAGGGGGTTTTGTCATTGTTTTGAGCCAAGATTTTTGGAGACCTTAGAGCTAGTTTTTCCCAGTCTTTCTGAAGGGTTTTTCTCCACAAAATTAGAGTCAATACTTCCAATTAAAAGGAGAGTTTTATCAAAGAGTGTAAAAGTGATTTCTTGTGTTTTTCACCATAGCTTTCTTTCCTTGATTTCTCACACTTCACTTGAGCATCCAAAGACATATCTATCCTATAGGAAAGTGTTGTAGTGAGCTTTTGTAATTGGTGATCAAGTGTTAGATCACCAAGAGATTTCTTTTGTATTTGAGGAGACGGGCAAGTGTGCTCGTTGGTGGTTAGAGTTCGATTGTGAACTCTTGGTGGTTTGAGGTGCGGCCTCGGCGAGTCGGTGGACTTGCGTGTGTAAGGGACTTTGGAGTCCGAGGGCTTGTAGGTGTTGCGGCACCAAGGAGAGATCCGGTTGGATCGTGCATAGTGGAAATCCTTCGTGTGTCGAAGGCGGGGATGTAGAGCAAGTGTGCTCGAACCTCGAAACAAACCCTTTGTGTTTGCGATTGCTCACTCTTGCTCTCTTACTCTTTTTGTCTCTATTATATCTTGCATTACTTATATTGTATTTACTTTACATGCTTGATATACCCTTGTGCTTAATTGTTATATAATTGCTTGGGATTGATTGTCTAACACTTGTATTCAACCAAGAGAGCCAACGCGGCACCTCAACCCATTCAAGGGGAATCTAGAGGAGCTTGTCCAGAGCCTCGCAAGGGGAATTCGGCAACACTCTTGAGTTATACATAAGTGTTTAATTAAAAGAAGTTTTAATTGGTCATAATTGTTTTAACTTCCGCATTATTTGTTCATAAGTGACCATTAGATTAGCCAACACCTATTCACCCCCCCTCTAGGTGATCTTACAGTGTGGCCACCTGGCCACACCCTTGCTGCGGAAACGCGGCTTGGGCCGCGTTTTCGCGGCAATCTTGGGGAGTTAGGGGAGCGTGAACTCCCTCGACCTCCCCGGGATCTTGGTTGTTGGGTTTTTGGCCTATAAAAAGGCATTTTCTGTGCTGAAAGTGGACGTCAATGCAGATTAGGATTTAGCTTAGTTTTCATTCCTTAGTTTAGGTTTTTAGTCTTTCTTTTTATGTATGTAATTTGTATGTAACTTAGGGTAGAAGAAGATTCATGTAAGTAAGAGAGAAGGGCTGATGTTGAGAGTGACACCGACGATGTACCCTACTCCTTTCTTTCATTGTCTCAGCAAGTAATAAAGGTAAATGCTTTATTTGTTTTCTATTCTGCTTTACTTTACATTTGTTTTGCTTTCATCTTCCTCTCCTACTTTACCTTGGTTGTTGTTGTTGAGTGTACAAGTGAATTCCAAAGCAAGTATAACTAAGCTACGTGAGAGCCAGCGATAGTTCATGAAGACGTTCTCCTCTTCCAAGATCCGCATCACTTCGTTCTCGCTAGGCGTGACGATATAATGTGCACGGGGACTGAGCTCGAGCTTATGATCTATGCGTTGAACGCCTCCGAAGCAAAGGTAAAACATGCAACGGTTTCCAGGTAAGTCATCACTCAATCTCGGTAAGTATCTCTTTCCTTTTCTTTCCTTTCTTTCTTTTCTTTCTTTAGTATAGATCAACACCACCTCCTCCAACTCTTTCTTCTCCACTTCATTGTACATAGTCGCCTTTCTTGTTTTCTGATTTTCCACCTTCTTCAATCTTTCACTTTCTTCTAACTTTAACTATAACTTTCTTTTTCTTTTTCTTAACTTTAAAAACCGAGAAGAACTCTCGTTTGGTTTTGATAACGATTTCAATAAAACTGTAAACGCTTCTATCGCAAAACCCTCATTGTGAATCACGACCTGCATAGCCACTTGCTATAGCGGAAGAATTGAGCACTTGCACATATTCTTTCTTAAGTTCTATAATCTCGTATTTTTTGTGCAGGTTTAGCCTCAATCAAATTTTGGCGCCGTTGCCGGGGAGGGTAAAATGGTTTTTATTGAAATCTGAATTTTTATTGCAAATTTTTTAGAACTAAACGAATTTTCTTCTCTGTTGCAGGTTACAGGGCAAGCAAAGCAGGAAAATAAGTTTGCAGTGACATACAAGTGGTATTGGGCCTCTGCTCTAGAAAGCAGAGACCATTGCCCTCTGAATTGCCGCGTTTCCACGGCAAAAGCCGCGGATCCGCGGCAAGGAAGAGTTGACTACTAACAGCTTTTTGCAGGGCTGCTTAGTGTAAAAAAATTCTAGTTTGCTACAACTTTAATTTTTCTTATATGCCATAACATAAGCCTGCTAATAATCAACAGTAAAATATTTGTTGAAAAGATAAAAAAATTGATTAGACATTTGCATTTTAGGCACGTGTCTTTTTAATCCTTTATTTTTTACTGTTGAAGAGTGCTGGAGCAAGATACGTATGCATTGCATTTAGCATAGGACTCACTTCGTGGTTGTTTATATCGCTTTGAGTGAATCTTACATATCTTGTACACTTGCACAAAATTATTTTAAGGGCACTAACCCATAACAAGATAAGGTGGGGATTTAATCACCCTTCCTTAGCCCAAAAATCAGATTCCAAGCACTCACTAACCCAAGCCTAACTAAAATTGAGTAGACGTTGGCCCTAGGGACATCTCAGACTCAATTAGGAGATTATCCTAAGGGGAAAAAATGTTGGAATCTAACTCCTGCAAAATCAGTGTCTAGGAAAGGGATTGAGGGCCGAAAGCCCGAAGGTTGGTCGTTATTTAATTAAGGAACGTCTTTGACGGAAAATCTCCTACCAACCTTGCACTGACCTGGCTGATTAGCTTGTGGTTAAAGTCTACATTAGACCTCCTGTGGACAGTCTAACCAGTTAGGAGTCGTCTAGGTCCTAAGTCTACCCTAACTTAGGCTAGAATTTTTTCTTTTTTGTTTGTTTATTTGTTTGTTTTTCTTTGTTTGTATTCTATTGTGTGATATGGACTATAATAATAATTTTTTCAACTACAATAATAATCCATATTACACACCGACTTCATTTTCGGATATTACCAACCCGGCATATCATAACTTTGACCAACCTAGTGTGCCGGATTGGTCTTATCCGAATCAATATGACCCATACCCCCCATCTAATAACTATAATTTCCATAATGATTTCAACTCTTCACCGAGTCAGTGGGGATTCACCTCCCCGAGCATAATTTCCAACCACCTTGCCCTCCTTCTCCACCCAGTCCACATTATGTTCAAGATTCATACTCAGTTCCACCCATCCAAAATAGGAAACCATCAATTATGGAAATGAGTATGCGTGAGTCCAAACACAAATCTCAAAATCTGATGGACTCACAATTTCAATACCACTTCCAAGACAACTCTTCATCTTTTCGTCAAAACAATGAACCCATCAATTATGAAAAGATGCTAGAAGCCATGACTCAGGCTCAAAACACTCGTAATCGTGACATAGATATGATGGTCGAATCTCTACGTTCCCACCGTCCTGATGTCACTAACTATTCTGTTAGAGCCGAAGAGTCATGTAGTTTTGGAAATCAAGATTCCATTTTAGCACAACCATTTGAGCTTGCCCAAACTCCAAATAAAATTGATAATTTGGCAAGTTATCCTTTACTGAAATCGAACTTGAAAATGAATATGATCTTGAACCCCAACTTAGTGATTCAATTCTATTTCCTGATTCGATTATGACTCCGGTATCTTCACCTGACTTCAATCTTTTCCCGGAGACAACATTGGATCCTGTACCAATTCATAAAGAAATTGAATCACCCATCTTTGAGGATCATGTTGAACTTGACCAACTTTACAATTTTGAAAATCCCATGGATAAATTGGCAAGTTCTCCATTTTTTGATATTGAACTCAATGAGATATGTGACCTAGATTCTCACATATGTGATCCAGTTCAACTTTCTGAATCAATATTGACTCCTGTTTTATTACCAAACTTGAATAATATTCTAGAGTCAGTTTTGATTCCCCCACCTATCATTCCTGAACTGGAATCACCCATATTAGGTCACATTTCATTGTTGGAAAATACATGTGGACTTGAGTTTCAACTTCTTGACTTGGACCCAATTCCTGAACCAATTTCGACTCTTGAACCTTTACTTGATTTAAGTTACCTTCCTGAGTCGGTATTAGTTCCTATCCTTCATGAGTCCAAGTCAATCATTCTATCATTTCATACTCCATTCTGGGACGAGGTGGTTGATAAATTTGACTCCGAAATCAATTATGAAATATGGAAATAGATGGGGTAAAATATTTAATAAAGATCCTTTATGGATACATCTTTTTAGTGGGTTATATTAAAGTAATTTCTGGTGGGTTCCTCCGAGACCCAAGAAAAGTTGATTGGGCCATGTTTCGTGGACCAATCAGACCACCACCGGAACCACCACCTTAAGGTAACCATTTTCCTTCCCTTTCTTCTTTTTCATGCATCTATGCATAATTCATACATTGAGGACAATGCATGAGATAGGTGTGGGGGAGGGTCTAACATAACTTTTCTTTTTCTTTAAATAAAAAAAATTAAAATTTCTCTTTACTTTAAAAAACTTTTTGAAAAATAGAAACAATATTTTGACTTATTTTTGTAAGAAATTAAGTTAATCTTAAGGAATAGGAAAATCCAAATTAGGATTTCTTATACTTGGTCAAAATAAGATTATTTGTTTGATTTATAGAGTTAGGAAGATAATTTATCAAAGTAATTTAGTCTTGATCTTTACCTTGATGAAATATGCACACTTCATACACTTACACACTTAGGGTTCAAAAACAAAGATTTCTTATGCCTTATAAAAAATATATATATATATAAACAAATCTAATTATTGATTAGCTAGGTGCTTTGGCCTAAGAAAGCCTTAGTATTTATGCAAAAGATAATTAGATGAGTTGAAAAAAAAAGTCTAATTATTGACTAGCTAGGTGATTTGGCCTAAGCAAGCCTTGGTATTTATGCGAAAGATGATTAGATAAGTTTGAAAAGAAAAATCCTCTGATTAAGCTGGGTATTTGTGCCTAATAAAGCATAAGTCTTCACGCCTAAAAGAGGGTCATATAATAAAATCCTTAGTTTTGTGGCCTTATTTGCTCGAGTCCTTAAGTCCTTTGGGGTGTTTTCTCACCTGGTGCCCTAAAACCGTTTGGTTTGGGAGTCATCGATTAAAGGCTCGTTACATGGGCAGATTAGAAAGCCTAATAAAACTAAGGAATAATACCACAAAAAAAAAAGAGAAAAGAAAAAAAATAATAGCAACATATATATATATATATATATATATATATATATATATATTATATATATATATATATATATAATAATAAGGCATAAGATTTAGAGTTAATGAACCCTTAGTCAAAATTTTCACATTCACAAGGTGCACATGACTTAGGGTAAAGTAATAGACTAGATGAGAAGTATAATTTCACTCCTTACTTTGATTGATAACAAATTTTTGAATAGAGACTAAGTTTAGAATGAAAAATTCGGCTTTCCTATAACTTATAGATTGCTTAGATCTTACAATCATATTTCAAATATTTTTCTCTTTCAAATGCTTTTCGAAAATACTAACTCTTTATTTCCCTTTCTTTATGGATTTTGTGGGTGTAATCCGCTGAAAACCCTCACGAGACAACACTCATCCTCTAGGGGAAACCTAGAGGTTTAATGGCTTGTTGCACATGCTCAGTGCAATCGCGTGACCTGCGAAAGTGGTCTAATAATCCTTAGTATATTTAGTTGTTTTGCTCGAGGACGAGCAAAAGATAGGTATGGAGGTGTGATTGGTTGCTAATGTTGCATATTTAATGTCACATTTTCATACCTATTTTAGAATAAAAGCCTGCATTGTCCTAATTATTTGTTTAATTTATTTGCAGGTCCAATCCTTAAGGAGATGAAGAGAAATGAGCCCAAAAGCCCACCGGAATTCTGAATTAAATCAGAGTTAATTCGTACACATAAAATCAGGGCAAAAATCAAGAGGTTGAAACCGGTTGAGAAGAATCCTCTCAGAATCGATCGGTTAAAGCCAAGAATCCAAGGCCATTTCATCAGAATCCGGAGCTCAAACGACAAAACCAACAAAGGATAAAGCCAGAAGAAGACCCCGGAGAGACCCACTAACAGGGTGTGGCCACCTGGCCACACCCTTGCCGCGGAAACGCGTCTTGGACCGCGTTTCCGCGGCAATCTTGGGGAGTTAGGGGGAGCGTGAACTCCCCCGACCTCCCCGGGATCTTGGTTGTTGGGTTTTTGGCCTATAAAAAGGCATTTTCTGTGCTGAAAGTGGACGTCAATGCAGATTAGAATTTAGCTTAGTTTTCATTCCTTAGTTTAGGTTTTTAGTCTTTCTTTTTATGTATGTAATTTGTATGTAACTTAGGGTAGAAGAAGATTCATGTAAGTAAGAGAGAAGGGCTGATGTTGAGAGTGACACCGACGATGTACCCTACTCCTTTCTTTCATTGTCTCAGCAAGTAATAAAGGTAAATGCTTTGTTTGTTTTCTATTCTGCTTTACTTTACATTTGTTTTGCTTTCATCTTCCTCTTCTACTTTACCTTGGTTGTTGTTGTTGAGTGTACAAGTGAATTCCAAAGCAAGTATAACTAAGCTACGTGAGAGCCAGCGATAGTTCATGAAGACGTTCTCCTCTTCCAAGATCCGCATCACTTCGTTCTCGCTAGGCGTGACGATATAATGTGCACGGGGACTGAGCTCGAGCTTATGATCTATGCGTTAAACGCCTCCGAAGCAAAGGTAAAACATGCAACGGTTTCCAGGTAAGTCATCACTCAACCTCGGTAAGTATCTCTTTCCTTTTCTTTCCTTTCTTTCTTTCTTTCTTTAGTATAGATCAACACCACCTCCTCCAACTCTTTCTTCTCCACTTCATTGTATATAGTCGCCTTTCTTGTTTTCTGATTTTCCACCTTCTTCAATCTTTCACTTTCTTCTAACTTTAACTATAACTTTCTTTTTCTTTTTCTTAACTTTAAAAACCGAGAAGAACTCTCGTTTGGTTTTGATAACGATTTCAATAAAACTGTAAACGCTTCTATCGCAAAACCCTCCTTGTGGATCACGACCCGCATAGCCACTTGCTATAGCGGAAGAATTGAGCACTTGCACATATTCTTTCTTAAGTTCTATAATCTCGTATTTTTTTGTGCAGGTTTAGCCTCAATCAGTTAACATACATGTGAACATACCGTGTAAGATTCTATCGCCCCCGTCCTTGTGGATTCGACTCGTTTTAACCTCTATGCTATAACGGAAGTATCGAGGAAGCCAAAGCACACACACTTTAAATCTTGATTTTAAAATATATACTTTCGTGCGCGGTTTTTCCCCAATCACGCGGCACCAAGACGCGAAGGTCGAAACCCGCGTCTCAATGTTACTACAATAACCAAGACGCAGAGCTTGAAAGCCGCATCTCAGCATCACTGAGGTTCCAAGACACATGAATCGAAACTCGCGCCTTTGCTTCAATGCAATAGCCAAGACGTAGAGTTTGAAACTTGCGTCTCAGTCATCTATGCAATACCTAGACGCAGAACCCGAAGCCCGCGTCTCACAGGACGCTTATCACAGAACTCGAAGTTCTCGTTTCTCAAGCATTACCTCAACAGCAAAATGCAAGGCTTAAATCCCGCGTCTCGGTTATAACTGCCCTCATTACTGGGTCAATTACTGCCCACGTAATGAGGGAGTTAACCCCCATTATGGAGTGTTTTTAGGGGATAGTTTTACCACTGAAACCCCTATAAATAGCTCAGTTTGCTATTAAAGAGGGGTCGAAAGTTTTGATCAGAAGAATTTTGGTTGTAAGTCTTAGAAAGACCAGAATCTCCAGCTGAGAAATATAAAAGAGTAAAAATCTTTTAACAACTTTCTGAGTTCAAGTTTGTTCTTGCATAAAGTCTCTTTGAGATTTTTGTTAGACAGAAGCTGTGTTACTTCGTCCACCGTCCAAAGAGTAGATTCCCAAAAGATCGTGACGTTTACCCGATTAACGAAAAATAAGATTCACTTTTCATCGCTGCATCAAGAACCCAGCACTAAACAAAGGGAAGATTTGAGCTTGAATATCTTCCCTCTCTTGTAATCGGATTATTGATCCATTATAACTTTCTATACAGTCAAATAAAGAATTTACACGCCTTTAATTTTTCCCACCAAACAGTCTTAGATTAGCTAATACACCTATTCACCCCTAGGTATATTTTCAAAAGAGAGGGTCATGAGAGAGAAAAAGAAAGACAGAAAAATAAAGGAAAGAAAAGAGAGAAAAAATAAAAAAAGAGAAAGGAAGGATAAAGAAAAGGAGGAAGGAAGGAACGGCCGGGCCGGCTAGCGCGGTGGTGCTGCCACCGTGGGAGGAGGAAGCGTATGGGTTTGGTGGTGGTGAATGTTGAATTATGGTGAGAAGGTGATGGTGGTGGTGGGTATGGTGGTGGAAAAATTGAAGGTGGAAGATGGTAGAGAAGGTGGTTGAGTTAGTGGAGGAGATAGTGGGTAGTAATTTTGAAGAAGGTGGAAGAATGATGATTTTAGAGTGAAGGGGATGAATTGGTGAGCAATTGGAGGAGGAAGTAGAGAAGAGAGGAATGGGGAGAGGTGGCGTCGGAGAGGGTTGCCAGCGTAGGGGAGCCGACATGGTGGCCGGTGGTGGTGGTGGCACCAGCTGAGTTTTGGGAAGAGGGGGGAATAGGGGAGATAAGAGTGAAATGGAGATAACTAGAGAGTGAGAGAGAGATTAAGAGAGTGAGAGAATGGGAAGAGATAAGAGAGGGAATTTAATTAGAGGAGAAAGAGAAGTGGCGGTGGCTTAGGTCGGTGGAGAAAGAGTAAAGAAGAATGGAGAAAGGGGAAAAAAGAGAAAAAAGAAAAAAAAAATATTTAATATTATTTAATTGGGTAAAAAATTGACCAGTTCAGAATGGCTCCCAAATATTCTATAAAATAAGAAATATTACACTGAGGAGCAATGTGAAATCAGATTCAAGAAATTCAATCTAATTTGTAAGTTAAAAATCCTGAAACATATCGCTAATACCGATCGACGCCGGTTCAGTCGGATATTGATTAATTCAGAAAAAATCAGAAAAATACAATAAAATAAAAAATATGATTCTAAAGAACAATATGAAAGCAAATTTCAAAAATTAAACTTTATTTATAAATTAAAAATTCAGAAATTAACCAGCGATACTGGTTAATACCAAATTTTGGAGATCTTACAAAAAATTCAGAAAAATTTCAAAAAATTCTGAAAAATCAAAAATATTGAAAATAAATATCTAAAACTGAAATAGGTCCAATCCGACTATCAAGCTAGTCAAATCAAGTAGTTTCATTAGAATCAAGTTCTGGATTCAGACTCGGCTAACTCTGAGGTTAAAAAAAATCTAGATCCAATATCAAAATAATAAGAAAAGTGATACTAAATGAAAAATAAATATGGAGAAAATAGAAAAAAAAACACGCGAAAAAACAGGACACGCATCCGTGTACATATTCCAAAAATAGGGTATTACACCAACCCTATTTCTGAGGATTGCGATTATGATCACAGTCCTCATAAAATGCACTATTTATAAGGACTGTGACAATGATCGTAGTCCTAACAAAATGTCATGTTTCAGAGCCTTTATAGGATTGCCATCATGATCGCACTCCTCTTTATTAGGATCACGATCATGATCACAGTATTCACAAAAATGTCTTATATTTGATTCTTTATGAGGATTGCAACCATGATCGCAGTCCTAAGAGGAGTCCTAAGAGAACTGCGATCATGGTTGTAGTCCTCACAAAATGTTCTATTTTTGAGTTTTTGTGAGGACTGCGAGCAGTTCTCACAAGATGCCCTATTTCTGAGTCAGTCCTCACAGAGAACTGTGATCATGAGTCGCAGTCCTCATATCAGCATCGCCATCATCATCAGACCTCCTGTCCGCTAACATCGAATGATCCCAATACTTTACAGATCTAAACGCAAACAAAACTCATCGCGAGCATGAATAAAATGAGATCTACAAAAAAGTCGATTCCGAAAGAAAAAATTCAGGGGCTCCGTCCCCTTCCAACCCTTATGACGACCTGATCGTGCACCCGCGAATTACTCTACATCGATGTCAAGGTCGAGGAGAGAGCAACGTCAAGAGCAGTGGGGAAGGGTAAAATAGAAAATGAAAATATATAAACAAGTGGTAGTTGGGAGGAATCAGTTAACGCTGACGTGGATGAGGTTGTAGTGAATAAAATTATGATGAGTTTTTTTTAAATTATGAAGTAAAGCAGGTCACTGTAGCGAAATATTCCAATAAATAATTGGTTTATTTTGTCCATTGCTGATTTATGTTTCCTCAAACATTTGCTCCCTTCTTCCTGATATATCTTGGAACTTTGTTCCCTCCACATCTCTTTATTACATTTTGATCTCTAATATTTAAAACATCAGATATGTTTCATTTATTTCTTAGAGGAAACCAAAGATTTTCTTTTCTTTAAAATATTTAGTCTACTTCATATCTAGTAGGGTTGTTGAACTTAACCAGAACTAGATCGATCCTATTAGGTCATGTTGCAACCCCAAGACAAAAAAATTTTTGCCATTCAGGTCATGATTTAATTAGGTCTTGTCTAGATCCCAAATCACTCTCCTTCTGCCCAAACTCAACTGACTTGTATCAGCAATACTACACACCTGAAATATTAAAAGATGATCTTTTGTATCTTGATGATGTGTTCTCTAACTTTGCAGGAACTTGTTATAATTATGAGATTTGCAAGGCAAACACGGTTAGGTTTTTATTTTTTATTTTTTTTGATAATCAACGTGTCCTCTTCGGGCGTTCGAGCCTGTGACCTCTGGTGAGCAAACCCAGAGTCTAACTGACGGGCCACCGTTAAGCGACTGTAGTTGGATGGCTGTATTGCTGCAGTGAGGTTTAAGTTAATCACCAGTCAAGAGGAAGTAATTGGAAATGAGAGTGAGGAATGAGTTGTGTACATCTGGAAGGCCCCAGGACCCTGTATCCACAAACATTCATCACCTGTGTTGTTTTCTTGTTGGGAAAAGAATGAAGTTGCAGTTAGGACCAGGACTTTTCTTCATTCATAAGGCTTTCGAATCTGTATCTTTATTCGAGCACCACTGTTTGAGTAGCCCAGAATCTATACTCATCACTTGAAAAGCATACCCTTCTTTTTTCATTTTTCTTTTCTTTTCTTTTACTCATCTCTCTGGATAAAACAAGAACTAAGTTGTTCCAAAATAACAGAAATTTTGAACTTACATGTTGTTTCTTTCATTGTACTTGAGGTTTTCTCTAAATTAATTGAAAAGAAAGAAGTTCAAGCAACCGATTGATGGGCATTTGTGTCTCTTTTTCATTCTGAAACAACGCTTTCAACCCTGGACAAGTGGGCGATCCATGTTCGTCCTAAAAGGAGAAGGCCCTGGATGAAAAAAATTGTAATTGGGTTTTACCTAATTAAATTTTACTACAAGTGATTTTTGCCCCCAAATCCTCATAATTTATTTGTTGCATGTGCAAAAATTCTAGTATTCCATGTTTGTTTCTACACTGTAACTCCTATTTTCTAACTGAAAACATTTAAAATTTATGCACGCGAAAAGAAAACTCATATACAACAAGAAGTGAGACATGGCTCAACAATAAGAACGTATCCTAAACTACAAAAGAGGCTCACGTTCAAAAATGAGAAACAGTTTCATATCAGAAAAAGCCAAGGAAAAAATGAAAAAAGAAATGAAATTTGTAACTGTTGTGTGGCCCTCAGAGTCCTTGACAGCTCACACTTCCAACAATTTGCATCTTCACTTTTATAAAGAATCCAAAAAAATTGAAACTAAGAAATAAAAAGCCACACAACTTAGGCCATCACTGTCCTTTCCCCACATCCCAACCCATGTGACTTGTGAGCCACAAGAAATTTAAACCCTAAGCAGTCTAATTACTATTTATGACATCAGCAATATTTTAGTTTGCAACATTTATTTCCTATCAATAATCAATAATAATAAAATCAATTTAACTGTTTAATTTGAATGCAAATGGGAAAATATGGTGGGCAGATATGTAGTTCCTATCAGTAATAGGGACCTTAAATGATTTGAGCAAAGTCGTGGGTAGCTTGAGCATGCATTCATAATGAATATGAGGGTGAACAATTTCATGAATTCTTGCCAACAAAGCAATCAGAGGTGAAGGAGCCACTTTTGAGAGCAAGTGCATGGTTGTGGTAACAGTGACAGCCTAAAAAAAGTTATATTTATTTGTTTTTGTGTATTTTTATGTACCTGTGTTGATTATACAAGCAAAATTGGTTCTTTTTCATGCATGGTCAATTATCAGTGAAAAATCTGTTTAGAACTATTCATGAAATATCAACTAGGCATCCTATTTGTCCAGCGGGAGTGGTCATATGATCGGCTTTGGGTTCGTTAAGAGCTCCGCTCACCAACATGTCATTGGTTAGAACCCGTCGCTTACATATTTTGTTATATTTAATTCCGACTAATGGGACCGCTGGTCAGATCCTGAGTTTGTTCTCAAGTGATCATCAGATCGAATCTCGTTGAGTGGTGGTTTTCTAGAAAAAGAAAAAACAATCGCGCATGTTATTCAAGGTACTCTTTATTTGACACATCTCTAGACTATATATGTAGTTGGGAAGTGGGGAAAAAGGAAAGAAAGAGGATCATGATTCTATAAATTAAAAGAATTTATGTTATGAAAGGAAATACAAAATTTTGTTAAGAACAACAGTTAAACTTATATCAGTTCTTAAACAGATGAAGTTATTTCTTCAAGGAAACCTAATCATGTATGTAGTAATAGTAACAACATGGATGGTCTCTCAAACCAACAAAATTTATTCACCCTCTTTTCTACTTCTAACAAAATTTAAATTATGCATCAAGTAAATGCTACTCTTATAATATCCTCTGATATGTATACATCAGTACAAGTTAATAAATATAGTCCCTACATCTCCTCCATAATCTTCCTATATTTTGAAACTTAGCTGATTTCATAATTTAATGCAATATGAATTCTCATGTTTCTCGTTTCCAAATATTGTCCTCACATTTAACATTTACGCGGGATACAAAAGTGAACGATGCTGATTAGATCTCGTTCTAACGTCAATGAACTATGTAAGAACTTACAGGTAGAACATGTACTCGAATCCACAAGTACAACACTCGAATCAACGAGCAATTTACTTGAATCCACAAGCAATTGGATAGATAAACTCAATTTTTATTAATCAAAAGTTAGATACAAAATAAAGAATACAATGGCTTTTTTATAGGCTTACTAAAGAGTTCTAATCTAATTATGAAATCTAAATTCAAAATAAAGAAAGATAAAATCAATCGGAGTACAATTTGGACACAAAAACAAAATCCTAAATAAAATTTAGAATTGGGCTAAAACTCGTCTGGCGGTTGACCGGGCGGTCGACCGCTAGCTCTTCTCAACACTGCCGGTCGCCGGGCGATCGATCAATTTTAAGACTGGGCTCTCTGGTCTTGCGCCTGCTTCTAGCCGGTTAACCAAGCGACTGGCAATTTTGTTTCTCCTTCTGGTCAGTTGACAGGACGGTCGACTGACAGCCTGTATTTTTCCTTGCGTGTCTTCGTTGTCAGGCAGTCGATCGCTATAATCAGTGTCTTTCTCGGTCGACTGGGTAGTCGACCGAGACCTAGGTGTGATCCGCTGTTGAGCCTAAAATCCTAGCTCCGTCTTCCTACATCAATAAGTGCACAGTATTGACTATAATTAAACTATCAACAAACTGTACTTGTTTTGAAATGAAAAAATATGTACAGTGGTTGAGTATATCTCGAAACTTAGCTGATTTCATAATTTAGTGCAATATGAATTCTTTTGTTTCTCATTTCTAAATACTGCTCCTCGCATTTATGTTGCAAGGACAAGTGCACAAAATTGTACTATAATTAAATTATCAACATATTTTACTTGTTTTAAAGTGAAAAATGTCTATGGTGGTTGAGTATTGAATATGTGGAATAAATACCACAAGCTTTTACCTTTTTTTTTTTCCTTTTCAGTGTTGATTTATGTAGCTCTTCTTGTTTTGACTTCACAAAGTCCATCTGTGTATATTTTTGGGGAAAAAGTATTTTGAAGACAATTCAAAAAGAATGGAAACAAACAGTGCACATTCCACATGTATACCCATGAATTTATAAATTTTAGAAATTTTGATTAATTGTGAAGAGGTGTGATGCACCAAGGGGTAGGTTCTCACTAATGGCTATGCCCATTCAAAGCAAGTGATCAAATCATGTGATCTATTCTCACTATTTGGGGATACAAAGAGTTGAAAATCAATCAATTTTCTCAAAGTGTCCACAGAATTGATTTAGTGATGGATATACATAGCAAGAAACCTTTGTTCCAAATCCTTGTGATCAAACCATGTGATATTTGCTCACCATTTAAGGGCATCAATATCTAAAGTTGGTAGAAAGAGTTGAAAAACTATCAAATTTCTAGTGTTTACACAACTGAATTAGCAATGGATATTACCCAACAACAAACTTTTATTCTAAATTTTTATTTGTATGAATGATAATAAGTTATCTGAAAATATCAAAATTCTCTATGCATTCACTTTTAAAATTGATTTAGTGATGGGTGATATATAACAAGAAACCTTTATTCTAAATCCTTGTGATCAAATCATGTCATATTTGCTTACTATTTTAGGGGCATAGATCTATATCTAAAGATGAAGCAAATAGTTGAAAAACAATCAAATTCCAAGTGTTTCACACAATTGATCGAGAGAAAGACCCAACTTTTTAGAGATATATGAATGAAAATAAATTACCTATAATATCTGGAATCACCATGCATTCACCTCCCTTTCCAGGAATATATTAAATTTTGCATTATTATAAATTGGCATATCCAATAGGGGCTTTTCGCTTCACTCGTGTGTCAAATCGTAATTAGAAAAAAAAAATAAGCTTCATAAATTTGTTTGCTTTAGCCACCGCTTTTTTAAGTAAGAATGTGCGTCTATGTGTCAAACGTTGAAGCGCCCATCAATGGCGAAAAACAAAAATGACCACAAGTAAAACGGCGAAAGACGAAAATGACCATAAGTAATCACTTCAAAAAAGCGGACCACTTCGAAAATGCTCTATTCTTGAGGACTGCGACTACAATCACAGTCCTCACAAAATAATCACAGTATAGAGGACTGGACTATGATCGTAGTCCTGACAAAATCATCGCAGATCTCATAAAATGCATTATTTACGAGGACTGCAATCATGACCACATTCCTCACAAAAATATCATGTTTCTTAATCTTTATATGATTGTGATCATGATCGCAGTTTTCTTTATTAGGACTCCGGCCATCATCGTAATATTCACAAAAATATTCCATATTTGAGTCTTTAGGAAGACTGCAACTATGAGCACAGTCCTAAAGAGATCTGTGATCATGATCGCAGTCCTCACAAAATGCCCTATTTTTGAGGTTTTATGTAACGCCCCGATCTCGCAGATACGGGGACACTATGACGACGTACATACGCAAGGCGAAAATATCCTCACACAAATATTCCAGCATTAAATAAATATAAGAATACCTGCAAAAAGGGGTGTGATTATGATAGATAAGGAAACATGGATATATAAGAAAATAAAGACAGAATAATAAAAATACTTATGAATAATAAAGGCGTCGAGTCTCCTGCTAATATCTCGTGAAGTATCAGGTACTACGAAGTCCCGGATCTCTAATATGGGCATGCAAATTCAAAGTCATCAGAAAGCGACCTAGTAAGTGATAAAATGAAGGAAGCAATAATATATATTATAATAGTAGTACTATTATGATAATAATAATACATGTTTAACTACCGGAGATGCAATATAATGATATTAATAATCGGTTATATATACAAGGGTTATTTTAGCAATATAACACTACCAATGCCTAATATGTTACAATGGAGTTACCTATACGATATTATACTAAACATGATTAAAACAATAGTTATATTTACTCAGAAAGTGTAATATATATGTAATATGAGTAAAGAAATATAATTTAATTATACATTAATGATGTCAATTTATGTTGTTAACATGTATCAAGTCTTACTTCTATTATATTTATTATTTATACTAATAGCAAAGTAACATGACAGTATAGTAATGACAAATATGAACATCTACACATGAAATAAACAGAAATAATCCCAGTATTGTACAAATATGTCTACAATGAATAAATAGAATAGAGAGTATATGAGATGCAGTGTATCTGTGTACATGAATAGTGTGTTTGTGGAGAATACAGGAAAGACAAAGTATACATGTGAAATGATGATAAGTAAGATAGCAAAAAGTGTAAAAAATATATATGGACAATAATATACATATATCGAGCATGTCATGTTATTTATACAATAATAACAATCAGTATTCCCTAGTATTTTATCTCTTCCAGTGTCCCATACCACTGGCAGTTCATACCGGAACCCGTACTCCAGCCGAACCCATCCAAACATGGCATACGTATACCATTATTCGAACAAGAGAGTGACAAAATAACAAGCATTCCCGATATCACTATTGTTTATATTGTTTTATATATTAATTGAAAACATAATGGTCAATCAGCTCTAGTTAGGTGGGTGTACCACGTGCATACCGGAATCACGGCCTTAAACATACCTCTAGCACTAAGACCAAGGCTACCCGTTAGGGGCAGGAGCAAGAAACAAGAAGCCCAATGAGCTATATACAATACAAGCGGTAGCCAGCGCTACCATGTCCCCTGCAGTGGGACGTATGGATCCAAGACATCCACCTGATAAGACCTAATAAACTGTCAAGTTTCCCCAGCCTCAAGTTATATTTATTATATTTAAACTATACAGTATATCGGGAACATGTACAGTGCACGGTACATATAACACGATTAAAGGACATGAGCTCTGTTGATAGCATGAAACAAGATAACGAGAATGAAAAACAAGAGATGTGAGATTCTAGAAGTGGCCTCATAACTTAAATCCACGTGGCACTTAGTTCCACACATCGCATATCAATAACACTCATGTCCAATAGTAAGAGTACCATGTCGATATCAGTAACAAGAAACTGTCATATAACAAGAATAGAGGAATATCCATGTAATAGGAACAGTAATCCATGCAACAGAAATAATCAACATATATACAGGTGAATCTATGCAATAGTGTTATAAGAATATGAAATAATGGTGTATAGAATATTCATGTTGCGGTGATACAAATATATGAAATAATTGGTATCTAGTGGAATAGCGTATCTGTGTATCACTGGTACATGATCATAAAATAATAGTGTCCAGTGTAACAGTATCTGTGTAATGGTGATAGATGTACATGAAATGACAGTGTCCGGTGTAATAGTATATCCATGTCATTGTGCTGCAAGTACATGAAATAATAGTGTCCAGTGTAATAGAATATTCATGAACGGGGTACAAGAATATGCAAGTAACGATAACTCATGTAAAGTGATACATGATTATGTAAATAACTGTATTAGTGGTTATACTCGTGATTTGTGGTAACGGTAACTGTGTTAGGGTGAAATAGTTAATACGAATATATGGCAATCCATATATATCAGTATTTGTTATACTACTTTATGTTGTTACTTTGATCTCATAAAAAAATTATAGACAATTATTTATTTTCAAACTCTTCACAACTATTTTTAATAATTATCGATTTAATTATAATTCTGAATTTTTTTATCTATTGTCTTATAATAACTCAATGCATATAAATAATCCATCTATATGTTTATCTTAAATCTAGACTCACTCTAAAATATTAGTAACCACTAACACATCTTTATTTATAGTGATTTATTATTTACATGATTTACGGAACATTAAACACGATTTAAATAAATTAATAACTTAATAGTATTAAACTTGATGAAATATAAATTATAAAAAAATACTCACATAGATATTACAGGAAGGTAGCTCGTCTTCCTACGATCGCAACAGTTTGAGAATCGTCCAAATCGTCGGACTACAGATGCTCAAGATATCGCCCAAACACTAAAAGCATTAAAATGAATTAGATTTATAATTAATAAAATCTAAAATGTAATTATTCTAATTTATCATGGGGGTTTTATGTAAAATTACCTTTCTATTTTGGATGCGGTTTGGCAGGCTAGCATGGCCGGTTTAGGTCCAAAACCCAAACCCAAAACTTAAGTGATTGAGTTAATAGGTTACGAGTTTGGGTTTAACGAGTTTTAGGTTTATTGGGTTGGATCCAATAGAGAGAGAATGGGAGAGAAGAAGAGAGGGGAACAGGTGGCGGCTGCTCTGGCTGGCCAGCAGTGGCGCAGTCGAGGCAGAGGCGGCCAGTGGCCAGGGTCTGGCCGGCCGCTGGCTGCCAGCAATGTGGAAGAGAGAGATGAGAGAGAAATAGATTGAGAAGTGAGAGATGAAAGTGAAATAGAAAGAAAGGAAAGAGAGAAAAAGGGGAAGTTGGGTTGGCCGGGCCTGCCGGCGGTCAACGGCAATGCTGGCCTTGGCCGGCGGCGATGAGCAGAGTGAGGGAGAGAGTGTAAGAGGGAGATATAGAAAGAGAGAGAAAGTGAAAGTGAGGGAGAGAGTGAGAGAGAGAGAGAGGCAGAGATTGAGATTTTATGGGGTAGAGAGAAGAGGCGGTGGAGGGAAGTCGGTTGCGGGTCGTTGGCTTGGGGAAGAAGGAAACGCAGGGAATTGGAGGAGAAGAATAAAAGGAAAAAAGAAAAGTAATTATTTAATATTATTTAATTCGGTAAAATTTGACTGGTTCTGAACAGTTCCCAAAATTTTGGTAAAATCGAAAATATTACACGGAGAAATAATGTGAAATAGGATTCAAAAAATTCAATCTGATTTTTAAATTAAAAATCTTGAAATGTATCAACGATACCGGTTGACACCGGTTCGGCCGGAGATTTTGACTAATTTAGAAAAATCCCCAAAAATACATTAAAGTAATAAAAATATGATTTTAAAGAATAATTTAGAAGCAAATTATATAAATTCAACTCTGTTTGTATATAAAAAATCCTAGAGGCGAATATCGGTATTAGTTAACCCCGAATTTTAAAGATTTTTCAAAATAATCTAGAAAAATTTCAGAAATTTTTTTTAAAAAATCTAAAATATTAGAAAATAATATTTGGAGTTGAAACCGAGTCAGTCTGACCATCAAGAAAGTCAAATCAAATATGTACACAGTATCGAGTACTGATACTGTGACACATAATCGCAGTCCTCACAAAATGCCATACTTCACAGTCATTGCTCACAGAATTCATCGCGAGTACGAATAAAAGGAGATCTGCAAAAGGTCGAACTCAAAATACACGTTATGTTGCATAACCATTTTGTTATTTCTCAGAAAAATATTAAGAAAAAGATAATTCTTATAAAATGTTCCCGTGTGAGCACACCAATTAACAGACTGAGAGAAATGACAGACAAAATAGTCTTCATTTACACTTTGGTGTATATTTTGTCATTCACATTGTGGATGTTCTAACAGCGTAGATACTGAGTTCGCGAACATTTTTGAATATTTTATAGGTTCATATTTCCATATTTCCATATTCGTATTTGAACGTGTAGACATCCACTTTGCATTCGCTCACATCTCGCACCTAAATGAATGAATTATTTCAGCTGGCTTTATGGGCTTTCTATCATTTTTACTGCTTCAATTCTTCTTCATAAAATTTAGCCCCCAAATATCTTTTTTTAGTATGATAGATAACAAATATATGAACTATATTCACACTAATTGACAATTTTGTGATAAGGACTGGAGTCCGACTACACGCAAATAATTTGATAGGATACTAGGAGTCCAAGCTTTTGGAGCTAACAAAGGCTCTCTAGAGGACTTGGGGTATCATCCTAAAAGATAAGCATTTTAGGTGGAGCTGTCCAAATTCTTATATATGTAAGATCATCCTCATATCTAGGCGATGTGGGTTTTGTTCAACCCAAATCCTAACAATCCACCTACAAATAAAGAGTCTCCCTGCAAGCTCAACCTTTAGTTCAACTCAAATCCCAACAATCCCCTTCGAACAAAGAGTCTCCTTGCAAGCTCAACCTTTAGTTCAACTCAAATCCCAGCAATCCCCCTTCGAACAAAGAGTCTCCCTGCAAGCTCAACCTTTATGTGAAGCAACAACTACAGCCAGCCACTCCTTTACACCGCGTGATTGGCGGCTTTGATACCAATTGAAGGACTTGGGCACTATTCCAAAAGACTAAACTTTTAGGTAGAGTTATCAAATCTTTACATACCTAAGACCAACTCCATGTCTAGCCAAAATGAGACTGCTCTGATACCAATTGACGGACTTGAATACCATCCCAAAAGACTAGACTTTTAGGTAGAGTTGTCAAATCTTTATATACCAAAGACCATCTCCATGTCTAGCCAATATGAGACTGCATGTTCGACCAAATCCCAACACTTTCAATAATATCATAGCTGACACGTTAAAAGAATCAGAAGATAGTTGATGTTGATGCTGTTTGAACTTCTCATCATTTAGAGCTTGACATCAGGCTTATGTTGATGCTTTTTTGCTTTTCCTCGTAATCTTGGAAACATATTTGGATAATGTGTCGTCTCTTTCCATTATTCCGTATTAGTTGTAGGTTGCCTTTTTTTTTTCTTTTTTTTCTTTTCCTTTTTCTTTTTCTTCTTTTCTTTCTTTTCCTTTTTTTTTTTTTTAGTGAAATGAAGTAAGAACCTAGCACTATCCATGGATAGTGTCACCAATAAAATCCACTAAGCTACAGGAGAGTATTAATATTGAGAGACCAAATAACTTATAGAGTGGAGACCAACTAAAAAAATAAACATGAAATAAAAGTTTCAACTCCTCAACAAATTATGAAATTTGTTGAGGATAACCATGAAGAATGTTCTCCAACAATCAACTACTTGAGATGGGACCACCTTGCATAGTGTTTCTTGATTCTTTGGGCTCCATACATGATTCTTTAATTGTCTCTAAAGTGAGTATCTGCCATCAAAAGAAACATTTTCCTAATTGAATGCCAACAAAATGTGTCTCTCTGATCTTGCTTTATTGAAAGAATCCCCAAAAGATAAAACTTTTGTAGGAAAGCACAATTGTTAATTTTCTTTCTAAAAGTTAAACTTTGACTACATCAAGTAAACAAATAACCATAAAGTATTAATATCTATTTCCTTTGAGGGTCAAAACTTGGTGTAGAAAATAGATTACAAAACCTAGAAATTAACCAACAAAAGGAATAGTAAAGATAAGAATTGACTAGCTCTAGAAAAGAGAGGGCATGTCCCTAGTGGTAAGGCTTGTAGCTTCCTGTTTGGTGAGCAAAGTTGCTGCCCCAAGTGTTTTTGGCTCTTTCCGTCTAGTGTGAGGACAAGTTTTGTGGGGTAGTTACAGCTTTTTCTAACAATAAATAAAAATTTCAAGGAAAAAAAAAATGTCCTTTTTGAACCACAGAAGAAATGTGCTTCTTGTCTGAATCCTGTCACTAATAATACAATCATTAAGTACAGGGAAATGTTGTTTACACATCCATCTAGCCAATCTTTTTTGTTTACATAATTAGTTACTTTAGGGGCTATGTCTTTGTTTTAGGGCATCTTTTGGATCATTAGAGGCAAAGCATTGAAATTTTGCTAAAAGAACAATTTTTTGAAGTAGGAAAAAATAACAAATATTGACAAAGAACTGGTTTCATAGTGTGAGAAATACAAATTTTAGAGTGAATCGTGAAAAACTCTGTTTCTAGAACCAATACATCAGAGAGCACGAATGCTCTTATCATGTAAGTTCCTAACAAATTTCATATTTTGATATTAGTAACACGTACCTCAGACTAGAAAGAAATTCATGAAGAATTGTCGGCAGGCGATCACAAGTTCATGCATGTCCCTCTGTTGGTGGTGGATCATTGCACCTGCACATCACTCATAAATACCCAACTGTTTTTTGTTACCAGGCCACACTCTTTTTTGAACTCCACTGCCCAGTAACAAACACTAGAAATTGTTGCATGAAATGTCCAAACATAATCTTTTCATATCTTAGAGCAACAGAGGTGGATCAATGAGCAGCAGAAGATAACAAGCTCACCTTGATGGTGACTACGTAACCAACATCCATGTCGCTTGTGCTAGCGTGTCACTGCATGTGTTTATGTCCAACTATTTGCCATATGACATGTAATGATGAACAATAGAAAACACACATAGCATTATGAATGTGGTTATTTATGAAAACGGATGATGATAAAACATTATTTTTCTTGACGCCCGCCTTCCAGATCTAGAACGTGCAATTAACCGCACTTTTTTAATGAAAAAAAAAAAAAAACATTCTAATTGATCATAGGACTAGGAAACCCATATCAAAAGTCCATTAAGGGGCAACATTTCAGTGACTAATTATAAAGTCCAGTTGATTGATGGCAACATGACTGTGATCAACATTTTATATTTACATGAGGACAGCAAACCATGCAGTAAGAGGAAACCTAACACATGCAGAGAGTATTTATTACCAGTTAAGAACTCAAAAGACACAGATGCTGCATGATGTAAATCTTCATTGTTTTATTTGCCCCAACAAAACCTTCTTTTGTCCTTCACTTGTTGAACAGTAGCTCACATCATGCTCTCTTGCATTATTTATGTTCTTTGTCATGGAGAATATAATCTTGAGATCCAAAATCTATTGTCAAGTAGCCATCATCCAATGGCACAGAGGCAAGATTGCCTCCTACTTGTCTGAAGGGTGAGAGAGCACTTAGCTGGCCAAAATCTGACTTCAACTCTCCATTGGCCAAAATCTGACTTGTCACCAAATTTTTACAGAGAGCCTACCTTCAGCAACCAAAACCACGGTTGAACCTGGTAACACCTTTCAGAACTCCCACATGATGAATGATTCCAAGTCGAGATTCCCTCAAAAAGACTCCCACTGACTATTTCGCTTTCAAACATATTTTCTGCAAAACAGGCTCAGGCTCTTAAAGCTTCAGGCATTTAAAGTTTTAAACGCACAAATATAAGAGAACTCGGTATGTGAATGCCTTTTGTTTGTTTTGTGTTTTTCATCTCTTCTTGTGTTTTAAGTAAAAACAAACAACACTAGTTACAGTAGTTTCACCTTCAGTTCTCCTTGTTCTGCTGAAGAAATTGAAGGTCCTTCATCTGTCGCTGCACAGCCTCTTTGGACAAAGTTTTTGGTTCAGGATAGTTTCTCTCCCCATCAGCTACTTGCCTTGCCATGGAAGTCACCATCCTGTCTATCTATCTCAGATTTCCCAATCGAAGGGAATACCGCATTTAGGATGATACACAGTAGCCTAACATCCTCTTCTTCCATCGGATCTCTGCTGAAGCAACAAACATATATAGCCTCAAGAGCTTTCTCCACTCGCACCTCCATTGGAATTTCAGTGGCAGCAGCCTTCAGCTTTGTTCTTTTCTGCATGCCAATTAGGTTTCAGTCAATCAGTATTCACATCTTTAGCATATCAGGACCAAGCCTTTTCCCGTCAAACAGAATATAAGCTATGAAGCACAACACAAGGTCGAGAAAATTCCACATGAAAAATGAAATAAAATAAGTACAGAGTGAGAATGACTAAACCCAAAAATCCCCTACCCAACAAGAAACCCCAAGATAAAATACGAATTTGTTGTGAGAATGACTAAACACAAAGATCCCCCACCCTACAAAAGAAACCCAAAGATAACAACACATCTGTGCAACACTAGCTTTTTATCACTACACCTTGCACATGCAGAATATCATTGAAGGGCCCTATTAACTTTAATGATGCCAGGATTCTCATTCTAGCAGTTTAAATTAAATATGCTTACTTCTAAGGCATATATAGTGAAGAGTATAAAACATCTATTAATGTGTTTCAGATATCTTTTATAATGCTACCATACAACGGACAGTCGCAGCAAGAAAGAGTAACAAAACATTGGGTGGAACATGGGCCCCACCCCACGTTGATTGGTAGTGGAATTGGAAAAAGAACAAGATTCCAGAAAAAACCACCATAACATAACAGTAAAGCACACCACGAAATGAACATAAAAGTTTTATTCTGTATATGCATCATCTGAACTTAAACTATATCTTTATAAAATGTATCCATCTCCATTTGCACATATGCTATTTCTGATGTTAAATTCACATTATTTACAACGCTAACCACAGCCATTTTTGTTCCTGCATTGTAGCTGCACAGACCAGGACTTTGTCGAGCATGATCAGCAAACTTTGAAGGCCGATATACTACAAATTTTCAGCTGGAAGCAATGGTACTTCATTTAAGAAAAATCTAACAATCACAAGAAATTGATTTTCACAATTATTAAGAGTTCAGGTGATGATTAATATCTTTGAATCAGCTCATCTTAATTTGAGAATTGAAAATGAAACCAGATTGACACCAAAACGATCTCTTTGGTAACCTAGCATTTAGGTTGACAATGATTACTCATATGAATCTGTCACAAACCCAGCTTGCTTTAAAGGATGTTTAGACTCCAATTACAGTGTCAGTCTATGAATCTTGGGTTCCATTTTTGACCCATCCTTGCATGATTCACATACTGGCATGTGCTCAGTGTAGCTTTAACATAAGTAAACATTTATGGCGTTTAGAGTATAAGCAGATGAATCTATCAAAACAATGTGGTAGGTCTAATAAACTAAAAAAACTCTTTTATATATATATATATATATATATATATATATATATATATATTATATATATATATATATATATATATATATAGGGAGCTGATCCCCTAAGAACGATTCTCACGGATTTCTGTGAGAACTTTCATGTGGATCGTCGGATCTGATAGATCAAATCAAATAAAACTAGATCTCTATCAGATCCGACGGCCTACGTGAAAGTTCTCACATGAATTAGTGATAACCGTTCTTAGGGGATCAACTCACTATATATATATATATATATATATATATATATATATATATATATATATATATATATATATATATATATATATATATATATATATATATATATATATATATATATAGAGAGAGAGAGAGAGAGAGATCTTTGAGTGAGAAACTTTCTCACACGAAGACCGTGAGAAAACTATATAAGAGCGATTATGTGGATGATCCGAACCGTTCATCTCAATCTACATACTTTATTTGGGCTACCAATAAATCACGAGATTCCGAGTCTTTTTACCCATGCAGCAGCAGCAACAACAACTAAGCCATTTGTCCCAAGTATTTGGGGTAAGCTACATGAACCAAAAGAGAATTATGCCGGATCGGGCACATGGATCAGCTTTCTCCACTCATTCCTATCGAGCAATATGCCTTCACTATAAGACCTTTAGCCTCTATATCTTGTCGTATTACCACCACCCATGCAACAAGTGGTTATAAAACATGTGTTATATTCACCATAAAATAAAGATGTCATTTGATATATTGATAAAAAGACTCGAAATCACGTGATTTTTATTGGTAGCCTAACTAGATATATAGATCAAGATGAACGATTTGGATCATCCATGAATCACTCCTATATGGTTTTCTCTCGAAGCTTATTTTGAGAAAGTTTCTCATTTGAACATTTTCATATATATATATATATATATATATATATATATATATATATATATATATATATATATATATATATATATATATAGAGAGAGAGAGAGAGAGACTTGTGTCCTTCCAAAAGGATTTGAGGTCGAATCCTTCCCACACAAATACCAACATCCGACATTCAAATACAAGATTCAATCCGTTGAAGTTGATCTATATTATTTCAAGTATTTATAAACCAAAAATCAAGTATTTTGAATACTTTTTGCGCATGCATCAAGCAGGGAGAAAACGGACGACCTAAATAAAGAGTTGGTTAGTTTAATGATGTAGAACATTTGAAACCTAACAAAAATTAATTAGTTTGTAGGGGTTTTTAAATGTTTAGATCATAATCAAATGGCCGGATCGAGAATTTGTATGTCTAAAGACATAGATCTAACCAACTTACTGTCTAACCAACTTACTGCTTTCAGCCGTCCATTTTGCTCCGCTTGATGGATGGGCAAAAAATATTCAAAACACTTGATTTTGACTTATAGATACTTGAAATAATATAGATCAACTTCAAGTCTTCAACAGAGTGGATCTTGTATTCGAATGTTGGAGGGTTGTATTTGAGTTGGAAGGATTCGAGCTCAAATCCTTCCGGAATGACACAAGTCTCTCTCTCTTGAGAGCGTGTGTGTATATATACACACACACACTCTCGAGAGAGAGAGACTTGTGTCATTCCGGAAGGATTTGAGGCCGAATCCTTCCCACTCAAATCCAATCCTATGACATGCGAATTTCGGCCGTCCATTTTGCGCCTACTTGATAGTGGGCAAAAAGTATTCAAAATACATGATTATTTATTTTTAGTTACTTGAAATAATGTAAATCAACCTCAACGGAGTGGGCAGGGTTGTAATTGAGTGGGAAAGGTTCGGCCTCGAATCCTTCTAGAATAACACAAGTCTATCTCTCTCTCTCTCTCTCTCTCTCTCTCTCTCTATATATATATATATATATATATATATATATATATATATATATATATATATATATATATATATATATATATATATATATATATATGCGCCCTTGGACCATGACCCCGGGCAAGTGGGGCCACCTACTAAGTTTAAGCATTTCAATAAGTGATGGAGAAGAAGCTTACAAGGATTACCTAATAACGAAGAGCGAGCAGGGATGAGCCTAGCTTGGGAATCGAGCGGTCTTTTCGAATTGTAATCTGAAGAAGCGTCATCAGCAATAGATCAGGCCTAAATCTCCTAGAAAGGGGCGTAAGGGAGGATGAGAGCCCCATCCAGCAAAGGACTCTGCCACACCACAAGGCGCTATCAGCGAGTCGAGTTCTTTGGGAATGCAGCCCCAATGGGTAATAAATTCCGTCCAAGGCTAAATAGCGGAGAGCCAGCGAGAGACCGATAGCGATTAAGTATTGCGATAGATGAAAAAGACTTTAAAAAGAGAGTCAAAGAATGCATGAAATTGTCAAAAGGGAAGCAGATGGGGGCCAACGATGCGCGTTGGCTAGATGCGGAATGACCCCTTCTGGGGGCCTATCCGCACGCCAACCATTGCGGCCTGTGCTAGCGGTCCAAGCCCGGGTGGTCTATCCTGCCTGGGGAAGCAACGCACACCTCAGCATGCCCCCCTCGGGGGCACCCATGCGCTCTTAGCACCGGCCCACGGGTTCCCCACCCGACCCGTCATGAAACACGACCCAAGGACTCTGACATGCTTGAAAGCCGATTGATGTGGAAACCCAGAAGGCGCAAGATACTGATGGGCGGATCCCCTTTGGGTGCACCGCCGACCAACCCTGATCTTTGTGAAGGGTTCGAGTGGGTTGTCTGGACCCGAAAGATGGTGAACTATGTCTGAGCTGGGCGAAGCCAGAAGAAACTTTGGTGTAGGCCCACAGTGATACTTATCACTGATATGCAAATTGTTCGTCTGACTTGGGTATAGGGCGAAAGACTAATCGAACCATTAAGAATTCCTCGTTGAAACCAACAATTGCAATGATTTATCCCCATGGCAATGAAATTTTCAAAGATCACCAGGCATATCGGCCAAGGATATAAGACTCATTGAATACATCAATGTAGCACGTGTGTGGCCCAATACATCTAAGGGCATCACAAACCTGTTATTGCCTCAAACTTCCATCACCTAAGAGGTCATAGTCCCTCTAAGAAGCTGGCTGCGAAGAGATGTCTCCATGTAGCTAGTTAGCAAGTTAAGATCTTGTTCGTTAAAAGAATTAACCAGACAAAACGCTCCACCAACTAAGAATGGTTATGCACCACCACCTGCTATCTTCCTCATTTGGGAACTGACCGGTTGCCCCATGAGGCATTCCACCAGATCTAGGTCTGGAGCTCCCAGACCTACTGTTGGGGGACAAACTAAGGAGGGATCAATGGAGGGGGCGTCGGCCCTGGTCAGATTCAAGTTCTGCTTGCGGTGGAGGACCAGCAACCGTCGGGTCTTCTGGGCCGGAAGCAGCATATTGATCCTATTGAGGTTAGTGTTCAGGAGCCCTCCTCTTCGGATTCTGACTGCGGTGTTGTTGGTGTGGGGAGGCCTGGGGGGAAGGATCCCTGTCTCCCGATCCACTTGAACAGGTTGGGGGTCCGGTGGAAGACCAGCTGTTTGGTGAAATGCCCCAACCAGAGCCGCCTCTTGCGGAGAGTCTTAAAGCTGGGGGTTCTTCTGCTAGGGTCAATGAGAAGGCTAGTGGGGATGCCCCGAAGGCTCCTTGGGTGAACTTATTCAAGGATAATCGCAACTTAGGCAATGGGATTAGGTTGGATGCGGTTGATGTGGAAGGGGATATGGTTACAATTGAGGAGGAGGATGTGGATGTTGTAGACGAGGTATGGGGCTACTGTTTGGTGGGGCAATTTGTTGGTAAATTCCCTGGCTTGATGGCTGTCCGTAATATTAAGGAGGGTTGGAAGGTGCAATGCACTCATTGGATCCATAGGTCGGGGTGGTTTATCTTCAAATTCCAATCGGAGGTGGATAGAATGAATGTGTTGAATGGGGGGCCTTATTTTGCGTTTGGTAGGAACCTAATGCTTAAACCCCTGCCGAGGTGCTTTAGATTTGGGGGTGAGAACTTTGCTTCTCTTCCGGTTTGGGTTCAGTTGCCGGGCCTACCACTAGATTGCTGGAATGAAAGGGCTCTTAGCAAGATAGTGTCCAGGATCGGGAAACCCATAACAACTGATAAAATGACCCGGACTAAGGAGAGACTCTCCTATGCGCGGGTATTGGTTGAGGTGGATGCGTCGAAGGAGCTTGTTAGGGGTATTGATCTGAAGCTTCCGACGGGGGAGGTTTATCGTCAGATAGTGGTTTTTGAGTATGTTCCTAAATTCTGTAAGAAGTGCAAGACCTTTAGGCATGGGGAAGGAGATTGCATGAAGGAGTCGGAGGGTGGTAGATTGGCGGCTCAAGGGCATAAAAAGAAGCAACAACTGGGAGATGTCCCTATGAACAAAAATGTGGAACCTGCAGATGGTATGGGGAGTGCCGGTGATCCTCTTTCGGGCCCGGTGACTGGTCAGGATGCATCTAATAGGACTGGGGGCCTCTCGGCTGCTGTTGGAATGCCAACGTCCTCTTCTGGGACTGACCGTGAGCCTGGTAGTGCAGGGGAGGCTTTGGATAGGGGAGTGGGGGGGTCGGTTCCTCCTGCTCAAGCTCTGAACAGTCAAGGGTCGGGGGTGGCTCCTCAGGAAAAGGGGGCGGGTAAGTCTGATATCAAGGGGAAGCAGAAAAAATCCTCAGGGGTGCGGTTTCTACCTTCTGCTCAGCATGGGCTGGAGGGTGAGGGTAGTGGCCTGGATCTATTGGAGGAGTGCTTTGCCCCATGGATGGTAAGCGCCAGGCTTCGGCTGACAGGGTTATGGCTGCTGTGGACGCCCGCAAACTTCCTGCTGGTCCTGGAGGGGGAGGTACTCGGAAAGCGGTTGAGGTTGTTTCTGTAGTGCAGGGCCTTTCAGCACGTGCTACAGAGGCTGCTACTCGGGAGTGGGCAGAGGAGTCTGAAGCTGTGGGGGGGGTTGGCAAGGGGGTGCTGCGCCCTTCTAGCCATGCCTTGGCGCCAAAGGTGAAACACAAGGGGAAGGGTGGGCATACGTCCAGATGATTGCAGCATTTTGGAACATCAGGGGTTTCCACCTACCCCTGAAGCAAAAAGGTGTGGAAGCTTTTGTTAAGAAGAGAGACATTGGCCTCCTGGTGCTCCTGGAGACCAAGATGACCTTGGTGGGACTGGAAAATTTTCTGTGTAGGAGGTTTATTGGGTGGAATCAGGTAAATAATTTTCAGACTCATGTTGGGGGTCGAATTTTGATTCTTTTTGATCCAAAGAGGATACGGATGGAGGCTCTGGAGATACTGCCGCAGGTTATCCACTGCAGAGTGTCTTGTTTGGTATCTTCTGCATCTTTCATCCTTAGTTCTGTTTATGGCTTTAATTCTATTGCTACTAGAAGAGGCCTGTGGGAGAATCTGAAGAATTGGGGGGGTTCGTTACCTGAGCCTTGGCTTCTGATGGGGGACTTTAATAGCATTTTGAGGGAGGAGGAGCGTGTTGGGGGTGCACAGGTTACGCACTACCAGACGGATGATTTTACGGATTGCTGTGATGGACTGGGAATATCTGATTTACAGTTTACGGGTTGCCACATGACATGGACCAACGGGACTGTGTGGTCTAAACTGGACAGAGTGATGGGTAATTTCCTTTGGCATCAGAGGGCTCTGGTTACTCATGTTGATTTCTTACCGTCGGGATGTCTATCTGACCACTCCCCGTGTGTGATCTCCCTGCTTGAGAGGCCTAGGTTGGTGAACAGGCCGTTTAGATTCTGGAATTTCTTGGCATCACATGGAGAGTTCAAGGACACTGTTCGGAATATTTGGAACCAGGAGGTGGTGGGCTCCTTACAATTTGGACTCTGTAGGAAGTTAAAGCTCCTCAAGTCACCTCTGAGACTTCTTAATGAGAGGAATTTTGGGCATATTGCATCTAGGGCGGAAAGGGCGAGAGAGTTGCTCAATCAGGCTCAGATTCTGCTACAGGCTAATTATGATGATCATGATCTGCGCTTGAGGGTTATGGAGTTACGCAGGAATGCGGTGGTGTTATCCAGGGCGGAAATGGATTATATTTCCCAGCTTGCTAAATGCAACTACATTTCTAAATCCGATAGATGCACCAAGTTCTTCCATTCCATTGTGAAAAGGAACAAGGGCCGGGGATATATTGCGGCTATCTCCAAGGAGGATGGATCTATGACGGGGTCGGCTGGGGAGGTGGCATCGGAATTTCTATGATATTACGGAGATCTTCTGGGTACATCTTCTCAGGTCTTGCCGGTTGATCGGGAGGTGATTCAGAGTGGGGTGAGGATCACTAATCATCAAGCTGACTGTCTGGGGAGGGATGTTTCTTCGGATGAGATCAAGGAAGCACTTTTCAGCATTGGCAATGATAAGGCACCGGGTCCAGATGGGTACGGGGCACTTTTCTTTAAGAGTGCGTGGGACATAGTTGGAGCTCAGTTATGTGAGGCTGTCAAGGAGTTCTTCTTATCTGGATCCCTGTTGAAACAAGTAAATCATACGTTGATTGTTATGGTGCCAAAATCAGCACATGCACATTCTGTGGGAGATTTCCGGCCGGTGGCTTGTTGCAATGTAATTTATAAGGTAATTTCCAAGATTCTAGCTACAAGACTTCGCATGGTCCTGGGTGGTATAATTGACCTTTCGCAATCTGCGTTTGTGGAGGGTCGTAGCATGATTGAGAATGTTCACTTGGTGCAAGAATTGTTGAGGAAATATAACAGGAAGAGGGTGTCGCCGAGATGCTTGATCAAGGTGGATCTTCGGAAAGCTTATGACTCAGTATCTTGGGACTTCTTGGCGGAGATGTTAAAGGGACTGATGTTTCCGGACCGTTTCATAGGATGGGTTATGGAGTGTGTCTCCTCCGCTTCTTATTCCATTTCCTTGAATGGTGGTATCTATGGGATGTTCAAAGGTAGGAAGGGACTGAGACAAGGTGATCCTTTATCTCCGTTTCTTTTCATCATTTGCTTAGAGTATCTGTCGAGGAAGCTTAGACTGAGCACTAGCAGCTTGGATTTCAATTTCCACCCGAGGTGTGGGCAGCTTCGATTATCGCACCTGGCTTTTGCTGATGACCTCATGCTTATGGCTCGGGGTGACCTTTCTTCGGTGCGAATTATTATGGATAGCCTTTCGGACTTTGGGTTGCGGTCGGGACTGACTGCAAACTTGCTTAAGTCTAGTCTGTTCACGGCGGGCATTTATGGGGAAGAGCTTTTTAGTATCAGGCAATTGACAGATATCCCGCATGGGGTCATGCCTTTCCGCTATCTTGGAGTTCCTTTGGCGGCTCAGAGGCTTCAGGTTGCTCACTTTGCTCCATTCACGGATAAGATCACTATGTACGTTAACTCTTGGACGGCTTCTTGCCTTTCCCTCGCTGGCAGAGCGGAACTTGTCAGATCGGTGCTATAGGGGGTGGAGTGCTTCTGGCTGTCCATCTTTCCGATACCATCTGCTATCATTGATCGGATAGCCAGGCTATGCAGGAATTTCTTATGGAACAAGAGGCATCATCCGGTTGCCTGGCAGAGCTTGTGTTTGCCTAAATCTGAAGGGGGCCTGGGTTTCAGGGATCTGAAGGCTTGGAATGATTCGCTATTGGCCAAATGCTTTTGGAACATCCACAAGAAAAAGGATTCTCTGTGGGTTAAATGGGTGCATCATATTTACCTCAAAGGGGATGCCTCGCCTTGGCGGTGGAACTGTGTTAGAGACGACTCGCCCTTGCTTAAGAGACTCATTGCTATTCGTGAGCGTCTGTGTCAGGAAGAAGGTTCCCTTGTATCCGCGGAATTGAAGTTAGCTTCTTGGGCTATAGGAGATAGGCTGGTTATCTCGCGGGCGTATGACTACTTTCGTAGAAAGGTGCCTACGCTTCCTTGGACGGGATCGGTATGGAACTCGTCTGTTGTGCCGAAGCATGCAGTCACTCTTTGGCTTGCAGCTAGACGGAGATTGCCTACGAGGGATAGACTGTCGTTTCTTCAGGTGGAGGAATACTGTGTTCTTTGTGAAGGTTGCAGGGAGACGGTGACACACTTGTTCTTTGGATGTGGTTTCTCTAAATTAATTTGGACACGTATTAAGGAATGGCTGAATATTTCTCGGGCGATGTCTACCATTAATAGTGCCCTTAAATGGATCAAGAAGGAGTCCAGAGGGTCGGGTTGCAAGGCAAAGGCTAAAAGAATTGCCCTTGCGTGCACGGTGTATAACATTTGGAATGCACGTAATAGGAAAATATTTGAAGGACATGCGATGGAGGTGGAGGCGATCGTCTTTACGATCAAATTGCAGGTGTACAGGACTCTTTATTCTTTGCTCCCGCATGATGCTGTGGACCTTTAGCCTTGGTGGGACTGATAATACTTATTGGCCCTGCCTTGCACTGACTGTCTTATTTGGTATTCCAGAAATGGGAGAATGTTTTGATGGACTGTTCCAAAGTTGGACCCTTTCCCCCTTTGGTTCCAAATGTGGGTGTGGAGTTGAGATTGTATTTTGGTTGTGGTGTTTTGGCTGTATAGGATCTTCTTGGACTGCCCTTTGTATAGTTTTGGGGGCAGTTTTTCTGTCACACTGATATACATGCACAGCCTTGGACAGTTTTGGCTGTGTTTTTTTTTGTTGCTGGAACTGGTGCGGGCTGTCCCCCCCCTTGCGGCCTGAACTGGGATCCTGCTCTGTTAGGTTTTTTGGGGCTGCCTTGGCCAGTTCTCACCAGAACTGCGGCTTTGGGCCGCAGTTCTGGTATGACAGAACTGCTGGAATAACAGTTCTGTGCTGCCGCAATGGGCAGCACAGGTCTGGGCATTCCAGGTTCTAAATAGGGAGTAGCTACATGGGTTTTGGGTAAGTTTGTAGGCAGAAATCTGACTGGTTCGGCAGCATTGGATTTCTGCTATTTTTGACGTCCATGTTTTTTTACATGGACATTGTATGTATATTCAGTTGGTATATATATAAATTTTACATTCTCCAAAAAAAAAAAGAAAGAGCTACCAGTCTTATGCAGGTGGGCGCAACTCTGGTGAGGGCCGGCCTATACTTCAGGTGGCGCCAGTACCGGCCAATACACTCCCGGTGGGTGGCCTGGAGGGTGATACTATGGGATGGAACACTGTTGGTAAAAAGGGGAGACGGAAAAGGAGGTAGGTTTGTGTGATGAGGCAGCTTCCATTCATTCTGGATGTGAGTTGTATCCTCATGTGACTTTATAGGATAGCTTTTTGTTGTTGTAGCTCTTGGTTGAGTTGCTGTAGGGTTACATGCAGATGTTTTTGATGTTGACTTTCTTGTGGTTAGGGGTTGTAAGTATGTTGTAACCCTTATTGTAGTCTTGTAGAGCCTTTGGGCAGTGGGTGGTAGGGTTTGTAAATTTGATGTAATGTGGACATCATAGGGAGGCATCATAGGATAGGTTTTCTTTTGTTACCAGCAGACGGGAGCTGCTGCATGGTTACTTGTAGATAAACTTTTTTTGGGAAATATTTACATTTACCTTCTCAAAAAAAAAAAAGAAAGAGCTACCAGTCTGTCAATCCTTACTATGTCTGGACCTAGTAAGTTTCCGCATACTGAATCACAGTAAGCCGTAGGCTCCACGCTTGGTGGTGCCCTCAATCAATTCCATTAAGTTTCAAGATGGGAGTAAACTTCGGGTGTCCAAATTGAAGCTCAAAAAAACAAAACTTTGGGTACCCAAAGTGGAACTTAGCGTAACTATGTCAACATTTTGTGTAATTTTGGGTATCATATTGGGCAAATGATGGTATATTTTTTAAAATTTGGTGTACCCAAAGGTACATGAATCGGAATAAGAGGACAAGGGCATTCACCTCCAGAAAATAGCTCATATGTTAAACACGTGTTTTTTTAATGGCAAAAACTAACAGTGCTAATGGAAGCGAACTTTCGTCAAATAGGAACAAAAAAAAAACTTTGGAACCCAAAGTGAAACTTGGGCAAACTATGGTACCTTTTCTTTAATTTTCCCAGGATATTTTGATGGTATGCAATTATGATGTGAAACGAGAAACCATGTGGTGTCGTTAATCAGTGATAAACTTGAACTCGCAACATTTCACCCAATAATATGGCTTTCAGTAGGAAATCAGTTAAAATTAGCACTATCACAAGATGGATTTAACAATCATTTGCATACATATTATGAACCAATCTAGTCTCAAGAAATTCAAACACATTACATAGTTATTTGAAACAATCCAATTTACAATACCAAGATCAGTAAATAACAAAGTTTTCACACAGCATCGCACAGTCTCACAATTAATTAGACAACAGAGAATACTGATAAAACATTAGAGATAAATTTATAGTTATCCAATTAATTATCTGATTACTAAAAATAATATTTTACCTATTGAGAAGTTATGTTCTTAGGTAACCCGTACTATTGTTGTTACTATTTTGGTACTGAACTTGTGCTTGATGAACTTGAACTTTGATGTTGTAATCTCGTCTTGCAGAACAGTTGAAGATCATGCTGAACCGAACTGCTCCACAACAACACATGAGGAGCTGCAGAGCATTGGTTGCACCGTACAACAGACACAGTTTGAGGCAAGGCAACTCTAGTTGACTGTAGCCGCAGAGGAGGGAGAGGATATTACCCAGAGAAGACGAAGGTGGGTTGACGAGGTTGTTAACAACCTTGGTTGGGATTGACAGCAATGGATGAGGACGACAAAGTCGACAACAAGTGGATGAAGTCAAGGAGGCCAGGGATTGGCGTGGTGGCTGTCCGGTTGCTGGTGAAGAGAGGGAGCAGGCTCGCTAGTCGAGCTCGGGAGTGGTCGTCACGAGACGAGGATGAGACAATGGAGAGGCGCAGCCGTTGTTGATGAATAAGAGCATGTGCACTTGTTAGATTCAGTTGCGTGGATGGAGACAACAACGGTTGTGGATGATGTGGTCGTCGATGGGAAGCCAAGGGAGAGAATGGATTTGGAGATTTTGATCAATTTATGTTGTCATTGGTTGGCTGCAGGGAGAAGAAAAAAAGAAGAAAAGAGGGGACGTGGGGACCACGAGGTGGAGAAAAATTAAGAGAGGGGCAGGGCTTTGGAATTAGGTTTTTGTTTTGGTTTTCTTTTTTTTCTTTTTTTCTTTTGTAAATTTGGTGGAAAAGATAAATGGATGTAATTTGTGGAGGGAATTTGTAATTGGGATTTGAGATAAGGGATTTTGAGAAAAGAGATTTGGGATAGAGATCAAGGTTCTAAATATCAGATATCGAAATCGTATCGGATGGGGTTTTTTGATACCGGATATCGGATTCGGGGGAGATATCGAGGATACGCGCGCATATCAGGCGTTCATATTGGACACTATATATAATGAAATATTGATAATTAAAAGTTGGTTTAGAGTCATACTTATCATCTACCTAATAAAAATGATGTAATATGCTTGCAATGACAGTAAAAAAAAATGTAAATTTGCACGCAGTCCTGCAATAAATAAGTTATTTCATATCGGGCGATATATCGGGCGATATTAGGTGATTTATCGGCCGATATTTCAAATATCGGCCATTTTTTTGCTGCAAACGATATGGCGAATGATTTTCTCATATCGTATCGGCAGTAGAGAAAAAAGGAGATATTGGACAATATCTCGACCGAATCGGCCGATATTTAAAACAGGGATAGAGATAGAATTTTGAGAGACGGGATACGGAAAGATATTTGCCTCACACCAACCCTATTCAAATTGAGATTTCACATACCAATTTAACAAAGAGATTTTCATTTCGAAAACTCAAAATTTTCATTAATCTTCATTACAACTCTTATTGACTCATGCTTTATATAGGCTTACAAGACTCAACTGTTTCCATACAACTGATATGGGACTAAAGAAGATACCAAAAAAATATTAAATAAAAGAAAACACTCGACTCAATAAAATAAAAAGTATAGACTGAAATAAATAGCTCGATCTGTGGCGTCGGCTTGATATCCGCATCATTTTCTCTAGGTGGGAGAAAACTCAACTCCGTCGAGTTCGATGTAAAAAGCTTTCCTCATACTCTAACACATGTGTTTACCTACTGCAACTCACCACTCAATAGATAATATTCATTTTCAAACAATCAAATATCAGTGAATACACCAGATAATTTAATCATCTAAAATTTTATCAAAATTTCCTATTATATTGAGATGAATACCTGAGAGTGGACTCAATGTAGGAACTCTAAGAAAAATAGCTCAGAGAAGGCCTAAACTAGTGAGTTGCTATGTTAAGATCAAACACTTGTAATCCACTGAATATCCAATATTGAAAATAGGACTAATTTCAAAATCTTTAAAAGATACATAACATGAGTATTGTAATTTGATATCTACAAGATTTTGAAAAATCTAACACTACAACATGAAAATCATTAACCGTTTCGGGGAAAACCGTTTAAGTTTTCAATTATAAAAGTTTTAAATACTTCTCGATGCAAGTTAATAAATTACAGTTACTGTTGCTTTGCTCAAAAAATCACTGATTTCTCACGTATAGATCATACACGTGTGAAAATGTGATGCAGACTAAGATATGTAGACTCAAAATACTCAATAGTAAACTGTAGGAGAGAGAGCTTGGCTTGTGCCTAACATATATCAAGAGTCTTCCTAGAATATCTAGTGGGCTTAACTCCCTATTGAACGCTGAAAGTTTTACGCACCTGAGTTACTGTATCAACAATCTTATCGACCCTTATCGAAAAGAATTATTAGGGGTACTAGTCTAGATGAACATGGCAGCTTACCTATTATATTAACAATGAGAACAAGAAGTACCCTTAACAGGTAAAATGTGATAGAATGCAGCTCTTTATTTAACTGTAAGGGAGGAAAAGTTGATCATCTAAAAATGCTAGATTCTCCAATAACGGTATTCATAGAGTTGTCGGACATGGCTAGACCATAGATGGTAACAGTCTTGATCTGATCCACGTTCCTAGTCACAACTTCGCACCATAACTTATGTTTGTAAATGTGAGACTATATTTAGACAAGTCACTGCTGGTCGATTTCTGTTTGTGACTTATCAGCTTGATGCTTGAGTTCAGTATGCTTGATAGGATCTATCCTACGGTGTGGTAAGCTTGGGAGACTAGCTCCTGAAACTAAGTTAGTGGAGTGTTGAATGACAGTGCAGAATTTTGATTATGGCCCTAACACATGCCAAAAGGGTAAGGAGATGGTGTCGTCAACAGAAGAGAAAGGAAACAAGTAACAGTAAAGGTCGATAGTAAAGTCGACGGTAAAGGAGGCGGAGAAGGTGGTGTCGGTAGTAGAGCCAGGGAAGGGAAGACAGACGACAGTTGTAGCAACAAAAGGGACAATAACCGTGACAGCTGGGAAAACAATACTGAACTCCTTAATCACATGAGTGACTTTCAGAGAGAGAGTGCTATCAGACTCAGGGACTTTCATGGAAACTCTGTCAGTGATGGTAGTCTTAAGTGGGCTTGAACAGTTGATAGCAACATGCCTATAACCTTGACTGTTGTAACACTTTTTATAGGACTAAGTTTGAAAAAGTCCCTTTTAATGCTTTTAACTTTGGTGTCACTTTTAATGTTTGTGTCTTTGGTGCCCTTGATACATGCCTAGACCTTTGAGGTTGAACAGATGGGGAAGGTCTAGCTGCTGATGCTTTTTGATGATTGTAAAAATATGGTGGTTCGTATTTATATGCGAGTACTTCATTTTATCCCATGTTTCAATCAGTCGTTGGCCACGGAGTACTCGCCTTTTTACCACATCGGTCCAATATTAGTTAGCTTGTCCAGTCAGTTTCATAGTAGCGAATCTGACTTCTCAGCTTGAGAAAGTGGGTACCGGCAGAAGTACACATTCTTATTGTGTAGCCTATTTAGAAAAACTTGGAGATCACGTAAACTACCAGAATAGTCTAGACGACCATCAAAAGTTGGTACATCCATAGTAGCGGTGGGGACTCACCAAACAGGACCTAAAGAAGTGTTAGGAACTCCTAGACGCAAAAAAAAATTATGGAAAAGAAACGAAAACAAATTTTCCTAACGAATGCCTAAAACAAATTTCATTTTTAAAAAAAAAATATAATGCAAGTTTTCTACCTAAACTATGCTCTGATATCAACTTGATGTGAAACGAGAAACCATGTGGTGTGGTTAATCAGTGATGAACTTGTACTCGCAACGTTTCACCCAATAATATGATCTTTAGTAGGAAATCACTTAAAATTAATAGTGTCACAAGATGAATTTAACAATCATTTGCATACATAATATGGACCAGTCTAGTCTCAAGAAATTGAAACACATTACCCAGTTATTTAAAACAGTCCAATTTGCAATACCAAGATCAATAAATCACGAGCTTTTACACAGAATCGCACAGACTCACAATTATATTGAACATCAGGGAATACTGATAAATAATTAGGGATAAAATTTGTGGTTATCCAATTAAATAATATTTTACCTACTGAGAAGTTACATTCTCAGGTAACCCGTACTGTTGTTACCATTCTGATACTTAACTTGTGCTCGATGAACTTGAACTCTGATGTTGTGGTCTCGTATTGCAGAACTGTTGATCACGTGAAACCAAACTGCTCCACAATAGCACTTGAGGAGCTGTACCGCATAACACCAGACGCAATTGGAGGCAAGGCAACTCTGCTTGATTGTAGTCGCGAGGAGGGAGGGGATATAACCCGGAGAAGACAAAGGTGGGTTGACGAGGCCGTTGGCAGGCTTGGTTGGGGTTAACGGCCGTGGATGAGGACGATGACAAAATCGGCAGCAAGAGGATGAAGTCAAGGCAGCTAGGGATTGGCGTGGTGGCTGTGGGGTTGCTAGTGGAGACAGGGAGCAGGCTCACTGGTCGAGCTCGGGAGTGGTCGTTGCGAGGAGACAAGGATGAGGCGATGGAGAGGTGCAGCCGTTGTTGATGAAGAGGAGCAGGTGCACTTGTTGGGTTCAATTGTGTGGATGGAGGCAGCGGCGGTTGCGGATGACGTGGTCATTGAGGGGAAACCGAGGAAGAGAATGGATTTGGAGATTTTGATGGTTTTGTGTTGTCGTTAGTTGGCTGCAGTGAGAAGAAAAAAGAGGAAAAAGAAAAGAAGGGAGGTGGGGACCACGAGATAGAGAAACAAAGCGAGGGGCAGGGCTTTGGAAGGAATTGGGTTTTGGTTTTGGTTTTTTTTCTTTTGTAAATTTCGTGCAAGAGATAAATGGATGTAATTTGTGTAGGGGTTTTGTAATTGGGATTTGAGATAAGGAATTTTGAGAAAAGATATTTGGGATAGAGATAGAATTTTGAGAGGGGATAAGGAAAGATACTAGTTTCGCACCAACTTTATTCGAATTGGGATTTCACAAACCAATTCAACAAAGAGATTTTCATTTCGACAACTCAAAATTTTCATTAATCTTCATTACAACTCTTATTAACTCGTGCCTTCATATATGTTAACAAGATTTACAACTCTTCCCATACAACCGATATAGGACTAAAGAAGATACAACAAAAATTATAAACTAAAACAAAACACTCGACTCAATAAAATAAAAAGTACAAACTCCCAAATAAATAGCTCGATCTATGACGCTGGCTGGATATCCACATCAAATTATCTTTGCCTAAACTGAAAATAATTGATCTAGAGAATAATTAACTAAACATCACCACCAAAAAATAAAGACACATTACCAGGAAAAAATTAAGCATGTTAACAATGAGGTCATCCAGAATGCAAAAAGGAAGTCAGCAAGCAAGATTAAATTCATGCTTATGTTGATCAATAGGCATCAAGGAGATCATCCTTAAACAAGCAAAAAAAATTGAACAAAGCAAACAATAAATAAATAAATGAAGATAAGAGAAAAGAATGAATAAGGTGAAAAAACAAGCACAGTTTGAAATGTTGATGATATGAAACGTGTACGTGTGCAGAAGCAATAAATAAAATAACTCAATTAAATGTTTCCCCAACAAAAATGATCGTTGGTGTGAAAAACTTAAAAACAGTTAATATTAACTATATTTCTTTAACATGCATATATTAAATCAATTCAAATATCAAACTACTAATTAAACATTATTATGATGCAGGTAACAAATTCTATTATCAATAAAGAAGTCAAGCAACTACAAATGAGAAGCAGATCACATACTCGCATTTTAAAGTGAACAATAAATCAAAATTGATAATAAGTTAGAAATGTATATCCGACTTGTAAATAAACAGTTTATGGATTAGAAATGTACCTCTCGAATTACCTATGAAATAAACCTGCTTTTCTCTGTTTTCTTGCTCTAAGATTCTTCAATATTGTAGCTCTTTCTGTCACGAATCCAACGTTTCAAACGTTACGTGACGTGGACTTCGGATAAGTGAGATATGGGCTGAATAAGAAAGCTTGCTAGTGCAGAATTTTGCTCGCGCAAATCTGTTTTCTTCTTGATTTTGATTGCATGGAGAAGGCCTGAATAGCTTTGGCTTTAGCAGCGAGGAAAAGAAAAACAAATGGGCGTCGAGGTCGGTTGAAGATGTTAAGAGAGGGATTCGACAGCACTTTTAGAAAGAATTTTGTTGTGGAGAGGTTAAAAGGGGGAAAATAGAATTATGATAAACTAATTAGAGCATCTCACCACTAATCGGGGTTTAATAGGACATCCCACCACTATTAAAAGAGAATTTAAGATCCATAACAAACTCACAAAGAGAATAGTAAATTTTTATTGTCCATGTTTATTGAAAAAAGTGATTACATGGGGGCCCTTATGATGTGAAACGGGGACCCTATGGTGTGGTATATTAATGATAAATCCAAATTCTGTAACGTTTCACCAAAATATGATATTCGGTAAGGAAATTTTTTTAAACTAGTAATGCGACACGATGAAATTTAACAACTCATTTGCATGCGTAGATTTAGATAATTAAGTCTCAAAGAAATCCAACACAATACCCAATTAATTGAACAATTCAATTTTCAATATTAGAATCAATAGATAACAAGTGTAACAAAAGCACACAACTTACAGTTTTTAATGGACAGCAAGTATTATTGATAGCAATTAAGAGATCAAAAATGGGGTAATCCAACTAATATCTGATGCTGAAAATCAAAATTACCTACTGAGAAGCTCGTTCTCAGGTAACCATTGTTAATGCTTATCTTGTATGGCAGGACTTGTTAATGTTGTTGATGTGCTATTTGTTGATCCACTCTTTCAGTTTCTGTCGAAGACGGACTGACTACTTGTGACGATCCCTATGCTTCTGATTTCACCACTGAACTTGGATGTTGCAGATACTGTAGTTGACTTAATGATCCTGATTGTTGTTGTTGTAGAAACTGTGAAGGTGCCCAAACAAGACCGTCGAACGGAAGAGCTCGAGATCGCTTAGCTAGTTGCTGTCGAGAAGAGAGGAGGGCTTGCTGGTGGATCTGAGGTTATAGATAAGGGACTCAATTTGTTGGTTGTAGCCGAGAGAAGGCGTGGGGCAGCAACATGAGTTTCCTTTGCTGGTGGCACAGATGGAGGGAAGGTGGCGACAGGGGTTTGCTGTTGGGTGCGGAGGGGGGAGAGAAGAATTGTAACGGGTTTTTCTTTCCTTTTTGTTGGTGGCTGTGAGTGGGCATGTGGGGAGGAGACGAAGCCTGTTGGAAGTTTTGATTTGGCTTTGGATGTAATCAATGGGAACGAATGGATGGGATGCAGAATGTGAATGGGAGCAGGGAAAGAAATAAAAAGAATAGCTAGGATCTTCTCTTTGTTTTGTAATTTTGGCTTTTCTCTTCTTTTTTTGCAGATTTTTTTCTGAAAATATTTGTGGAGAGAAGGTTTGAAATGTGGAAGATAAGAATTTTGAAAGAAGAGATGAGAGAGAATAGCTAAGATTTGGATTTCACACCCAAAAATATTTAAACTGGGTTTCACACCTAAATTCAACAAAGACAATTTTCATGTCGAAAATAATCCAAATTTTCATAATCAATCTTCACTCTTTACAACTTATTAGACTTTTACCTTTATAGGTTAACAAACTGAGGACTTCCTCCACATAGTCGATGTGGGACTAAAAGAAGAAATACAATGCTAAAATAAAGAAAACAACATCGACTCAAATAAATAAAAAATACAGACTCCACTCGACTGAAACAACTCGAACAGTGGCGCTCCTTGGATGTCCGCATCATTCTCTCCAGGTGGGAGAAAACTCGACTCCGTCGAGTTTGGTTTAGAAAGCTCCCATAACGCTTTAACACAACTGGGTCTACCTGCTGCAACTCACCACTCAATAGGTAATATTCATTTCAAACAATCAGATATCATTAGAATACATCAGATAATTTAATCATCTAAAATTTTATCACATCTCACTGCTGTATTGAGATGAATATCTGCGAGTGAACTCAACGTGGGGACTCTCCAAAAAATGGCTCAGGGAAGGCTTACAACGAGTAGGTTGTTAGGGTTAAAATCAATTACCTATAATCCACTGATTACCCAACATTAAAAATTAGACTATTTTCAAAATCTTTAAAAGATATAACATGAATATTGTAATTTGAATTCCGTAAGATTTTAAAAATCTAACACTACCGCATGCAAATCATTAACAGTTCCTAGGGGAAGGCGTTTCGGACGAATTAGAACCATCTTAAGTTGTCAACACTAAGAGTTTTAAATAACTTTCTGACACAAGTTCATAAATTACAGTTAGCGTTATATTGTTCAAATATGTCAATGATTTTCCATGTGTAGATCGTACATGTGTGTGAAAATGTGATGCAGATTCAGATATGCAAACTCAGAATACTCTAAAATGAACGGCAGCAGAGCTCATTTTAGTGCCTACATATGCAAAATAGTCACTTGACTCCCTATTGGATGAAAAAATTTTAGGCACTTGCTTCAGTTCGTCAACAATACGCACGACCTCTATTACAAAAAGGGGTGATTAGGCGTACCAGCATACATGTATGTGATAGTTTACCTATTACTTTATTAATGATGACAAGAAGTATTTTAATAGGTAAAGTTCGAATGAAAATACCCTTTTGTTTAACCGTAAGGGAGGAAAAGTTGATACTCTGCAAACTGTGAGGTTCTCCCATAACGACATCCCTTAAGTCTTCAAATGCAGATCGACCATAGATAGTAATATCCTTGATCTGATCAACATCTTTTGTCACTATATAGCTCCAAAATTTGTCCTCATAAAAATAGATGTATTGATTGACCTTTAGTGACAACTCATCAACTTGCCTTTTAAGTCCAATTTGCTTGGTAGGATCCAACCTAGAGTGTGACAAGTCAGAAAGATTAACTCCCGGGATTAACTCAATGGCGCGTTGGATATCACGTGTCAGTAGTAGCTTATCCGGGAGGTCTTCAGAAAAGACAGCAATAGTTTCCGTGACGATAGGGTTGACTTCGGGGAGATTCGAAGTATTATCTTTAGGAGAAATATTAGTAAACTCCGTAATATCTGGAACGACTTCAAGAGGAGTTGAAGTACTGGACTCCACAAGGTTGTCACCCGTAATCTTTCGTCAAGGTCTGAGTCTTCTGATTCTTCCACCTGGCAAATAGGTTCTTCAGATAGGACATCGACAAGCTCCGTGATAATTGGGGTAGGTGTCGGTAATAGAGGAGGAAGATGTTGACGACCAGAGCAGACAATGACAGTAGAAGTAGACAGTAAAGGAAGTGGAGAAGGTGGTGTCGGTAGTAAGGGAGGAAGTAGCTCTGAATTTGTTACAGGTGGTTCCCTAACTTGAGGGACTTTGGTTTAAGTTGGACAGTTGGCAGCAACATGCCCACAACCTTAACACTTGTAACATTTAATCGTGGGACTAAGCTTAGAGTAGTCTCTGCCGCTAGACTCTTTTATCACGGACGTAGCTACTGGGAGAGTAAGATTTTCAGGCTTAATTCTTTTATGGTTGAGTCTAATCACTGGAATACCTTTCTTTAATCTGTCATTGGCAACGACGATTTAAATTAGTTTATTTGAGATGTATGGATTCACTGGAGAATTGGTGTTATCAGACTTCTCAACTTTAGTGATGATCCTATTTAGGGTATGATTAGAGGACTCCGTGATTTGGATCAGGTTATCAAGTTGAGCACTTATGGCGGCAAGTGCCGTAGCAAGCTGGGAATTTATAGGGGTGGGATGAGTTACTAGATGCAGAATTTTTTATTTTTAAAATTATTTTATGCAAAGAAAAATATGAAATTTCTAACAATTGTATGATGTAGAAGTTTTCCTACCTAAACCATGCTCTGATACCAAATTGATGTTAAACGAGACCCTATGGTGTGGTATATTAGTGATAAATTCAAATTCCGCAACGTTTCACCAAAATATGATCTTCGGTAGGAAATTTCTTAAACTAGTAATGCGACACGATGAATTTTAACAACTAATTTGCATGCGTAGATTTAGATAATTAAGTCTCGAAGAAATCCAACACAATACCCAATTAATTGAACAATCTAATTTTCAATAGTATAATCAGTAGCTAAGTGTAACAAAAGCACACAACTTACAGTTTTTAGAGGACAACAAGTATTATTGATAACATTTCAGAGATCAAAATGGGGTAATTCAACTAATATCTAATGCTGAAAATCAATCAAAATTATCTACTGAGAAGCTCGTTCTCAGGTAACCGTTGTTAATGCTTATCTTGTATGGCAGGACTTGTTAATGTTATTGATGTGCTATCTTGTTGATCCATTCTTTCAGTTTCTGTCGAAGACGGACTGGTTACTTGTGATGATCCTTATGCTTCTGATTTAACCACTGAACTTGGATGTTGCTAATACTGTAGTTAGACTTAATGATCCTGATTGTTGTTGTTGTAGAAGTTGTGAGGGTGCCCAAACAAGACCGTCAAACGGAAGAGCTCGAGATCGATTGTTGTCGAGGAGAGAGGAGGGCTTGCTGGTGGATCTGAGGTTGTGGACAAGGGACTCAATTTGTTGCATGTTGCCAAGAGAAGAAGGCGTGGGGCAGCAACATGGGTTTCCTTTGCTGGAGGCAAAGATGGAGAGAAGGTGGCGACAGGGGGTTTGCTGTTGGGTGTGGAGGGTAGAGAGAGAAGATAATGGGTTTTTCTTTCCCTTTTGTTGGTGGCTGTGAGTGGGCATGTGGGGAGGAGATGAAGCCTGTTGGAAGTTTTGATTTTTGCTTTGGATGTAATCAATGGGAACTAAATGGATGGGATGCAGACTATGAATAGGGAGCAGGGAAAGAAATAAAAAGAATGGCTAGGATCTTCTCTTTGTTTTGTAATTTTGGCTTTTCTCTTCTTCATTTTTTGCGGATTTTTTCTGAAAATATTTGTGGAGAGAAGGTTTGAAATGTGGATGAGATTTGAGATGAAGATAGAATTTTGAAAGAGGAGATGAGAGAGAATAGCTAAGATTTGGATTTCACACCCAAAAATATTTGAACTGGATTTCACATCCAAATTTAACAAAGATAATTTTCAAGTCGAAAATAATCCAAATTTTTCATAATCAATCTTCATTCTTTACAACTTATTAGACTTTTATCTTTATAGGCTAACAAACTGAGGACTTTCTCCACATATTCGATGTGAGACTAAAAAGAAGAAATACAAAGCTAAAATAAAGAAAATATGGACTCAAATAAATAAAAAATACAGATTCTAATCGACTAAAACAACTCGAACAGTGGCGCTCCTTGGATGTCTGCATCACTTTATATAGGCTATAAAATTATACTCTCCTACTTCTATTTGGATCACAAATCCAACTCTTAAAAGAAATCAAAAAAATCTAAAAGAAAGAAAAAATACATAAAAAGGAAACTAGTATCCCATTACAACTTCAGTTACTAAAAATAAAAAATATAAGAAATAGAAACTAAAAATCCTAATGTTAATAGAACTACTGGATCTATGTTGAGTTGGCGCGTCTTCTCCAACAATGAAAGATTTGTCATATCTTTGTTCAATTGTTCGCATCATTCTCCCCGTGTTGGAGAAACTCGACTCCGTCGAGTCAATAATACAATTGATCTCATCTTGCTTCAACCTGCTAGGATTAGTCGGTGCTCTTTCTTTCCATCGAACCAAATACTTGCAAGTTATAATAATTTCTTCATCCAAATTTTATCAATCTGATCCACTGTAGTGTTAAAATATTTGGAATTAGTGAAATAAAGGGTCTCTCAAAAAAAAGGCTCATAGGATGGCTCATCAATAAGAAAATTGCTAGGATTAAAATCAAAACCTTTGTAACCTATTAGATATTCAATATTGAAAATAGAACTGATACCACATTTCATAACATAAATATGACAATATAGTTTCTTCAAGATTTGAAACGGATCAGTACTACAAGCAAGATAACATCACCAATATTAAAAGTTTTAAATAATTTTCTAATGTCAATTTGAATCTCGTAGTTGGCATTATTTTGAGTAATCTTATCCACGACTTCTTTGTGTAAATCGTGATATGACTCCACGTACACATATGATGCAAAAGATGATAATGCATGCTCATGAACGACTTCAGTTTGACAATTAGTTAGGAGTTAAAAAACAGTGGAGAACTTAGACTTAGTTCCTAACATATACCACATAGTTGTCCAAAGATAGAGATGAAAAATGACCAGGACTAGACACGATTATGAAACTCCTATGGTTGTGAAATTGAGCCATGGCATCTTAAATGGGTGAGAATGTAGTAACGACTTTAATCCATCATTTTCAAAAACCTCAAAAAATATTGCATTGGTACTTCTATTGTCCACAATGACTCTACAGTTCTTATATCTTTTTTGTGAAAATACGGTGGTAACAATATGTGAGTCAAATGTATTTGACTGATGTTGCGTGTAAGATCCTGAGGAAAGATGTCAACAAGCTCTGCAATAGTGGTGACTTCGGAAGAAATTGGGGTATTGTCTTTAGAGAAGACATCGAAAATCTCTGTAATCACTGAGGTGACTTCGGAAGAAATCAAAGTACTAAACTCTATGATGTCATCACTTAGTTCTTCATTAACTTGGTCGTTGATGAAATCATCATTTAGGTCTTCACCAAAATCTATGTCTGGATGAAATGTAAACTCTTCAGAATCAGATTCGACCTCAGGTTGGGTGCCACATATTGGTGGCGGTTTGTCTTGAAACTCCTTTGGGACTATGTGAAATGCTTTTAATACGGGAGTGAATATTAGAGGAATAGTGCTATCACGCTTATCCATAACTTTTCAATTATAAGGATTACACAAGTGGTACTGCTTTCCAGTTTTGGTTGTGGGTCTCCAAATTTGGTCACTAGCCTATTGACATTCTCTTTCAATTATTTTGCGTCTAATTGGAAGGCATTAGCTTCCTAAGTTAGGAAATCAAGTTTAGCCATGATGTCAGGGTGGGTTGGGAGGTCAAAGAATCAGTGTTAGGTTCACTAACTTCTTCATGCAAGTATGGGGTACCACTACGTGTTGGCATGCAATGTATGAGTCCTAATATGAATATAAATCTATGCTTTTTTTTTGGATTTTAAAATTTTTATTTGGTTTTCTAAAAATCTTTTTTAAAATTGTCGGATCAGTCAAACCCCAATTTTACCAGGCCAATTAGCCAGGTCAGCGCAACTCAGGTGGGAGATTTTTCACACTTGGCTTAAGTAAAAACCACGTTGAGTATCCTTCTTTGGTTAGACACCAATCGTAAGAAATTTCAGGAAAAGACCTACCTTTCAAGGTTTCGCAATTTACACTAATTATTTTGTGTTTTAAAAATTAACTCAATGCAAGAAACTACGTTTAAATGCTTTCTAGGTGCAAATCCTACCTAACTGATGTGAAACGTGTACTTGTGCAGAAATAATAAATAAAATAACTCAATTAAATATTTCACCAACGAGAATGCTCATTGGTGGAAAAACTTAAAACAGTTAATATTAGCTATGTTTCTTTAATATGCATGCATTAGATCAATTCAAATATCAAACTATAAATTAAATTGTTATGATGCAGGTAACAGATTCTACTATCAATAAAGAAGTCAAGCAACTACAAAAGAGAAGCAGATCATAAACTTGCATTTTAAAGTGGACAATAGATCAAAATTGATAATAAGTTAGAGATGTATATCCGACTTGTAAATAAACAGTTTATGGATTGAAATTGTATCTCTTGAATTACCTATAAAATAAACCTAATTTCCTCTGTTTTCTTGCTCTGAGATTCTTCAATATTGTAGCTCTTTCTGTCACGAATCTAACGTTTCAAACGGTGCGTGATGTGGGCTTCGGATGAGTGAGTGAGATATGGGCCGAATAAGGAAGCTTGCTGGTGCAGAATTTTGCTAGCGTGAATCTGTTTTCTTCTTGATTTTAGTGGCGTGAAGAAGGCATGGATGACCTTACCTTTAGCAGCGAGGAAGAGGAAAACAATGGTCGTCGAGATCGGTTGAAGACATTGAGAGAGGGGTACTCGACAGCACTTTTAGAGAGGAAAGAAATTTGTTGTGGATAGGTTGAGAGAGGAAATAGAATTATGATAAATCATTTAGATTATCCCACCACTAATCGAGATTTAATAGAGCATCCCACCATTATTAGAAAGAGAATTCAAGATTCATAACTAATTCACAAAGAGAATAGCAAATTTTCATTGTTCATGTTCATTAAAAAAAGTGAATACATTGGGGCCTTTATATAGGCTACAAAATTGTACTCTCCAACTTCTATTTGGATTACAAATCCAACTCCTAAAAGAAATCAAAAGTTTAAAAGAAAGAAAAAATGCATAAAATGAAAACTAGAATCCTATTACAGCTTCAGTTACTAAAAATAAAAAATACAAGAAATAGAAACTAGAAATCCTAATGCTAGTAGAACTACTATATCTATGTTGAGTTGGCGCGTCTTCTCTAACGATGAAAGATTTGTCATATCCGCATCATTCTCCGTGTTGGAGAGTGAATTTTTGTATTCAACTTTATTCAATTTGATAGCACTGAACTATTCATTTAGCACATATGCATTTAACCAACTTATAGATTATTGTATTACACACACATTCTGTAAAGTAAGAAAAATTTATTGATATTAAACATATACACTGAGGACATAGGACTCTGCATTCTTCATACACACCTAGCTCAATGCACTAGTAGATAGGGACAAAGAGGACCTTTGTCGTCCACCTCCACTGTATATATTTACAACAATTACAATATATCTACTGGTGCAAACATTACATTTTGTTCTCTCACTTTTGTAATTGTTAAATTCTAAAGGACTCAAGTTAAGTAAACAAGAAATTCATGTAAACAAATCAAAAATCGATTAACCGATCAAATATCAATAAACGAATCAAATATGAATCCAATAACGAATCAGATACCGAATGAATTCAAATATTCGCGAATGTTTTGGTGGCGTCGTGTTTAGCTGAATTTCACGAATACTTTTTTGAATACCGAATATATGGTTCAAATTGAATACAAGGCCTATTTACTATTCAAATCTGAATACTGCAAAACAAAATGAATTCAAATTCAAATTCGAATCCTGTACTATTCTGTTCAATTTGGTTCATTTCCACGCCTAGTTGTTACTTGTTAAACACCCACATCACATCCTTATCCAAAGTTGGCCCCAGCGACAGAAGACAACTTCCAAAATACAAATAAAGTTTTGAGGAAGGGCGTTGCTGCCAACCACCCACCCCAACGCCAAATGAACAAAAGAAAAAGGAAAAAAAAAGAAAAAATGGTGCACGACTCCACCTATAGGCTTCCAATCAGAGAAATAAAAATAGTAGAGAGAAGTACAGAACATTGAGAGCATACCCTTTCAAATATCATCCAGTCACCAGTAGAAAGGTGTTCCCTTGGACGCAACTTGGTCTTCTAGAAGGTTGGAACTAGCAATGGGTAATCCAAGCAAAAATGTGCAGAACCTAACCTAGTTGGGTCCTCCTCTACTATATTCATGATGGATGTTGCTTCACTTTTCCCTCCTTCCCTCAATTTATATATCGTTTTTTGCCTCTCGATATATTGATTCAATTAGGCTTGGCAGATTTTATAAAAAGTTTGCAACATGAGTCCAATGGTGGTGTATTGTGATCTTCTGTTGGCTAGATCTAGCCTTAGATTGGTTGATTCAGCAAAGCAAGGTCTTGGGTTGGCCGATTTATGGCAAAAAGGACAATCTAGCCTCAATGTGATTTTAGTTTCCTTTGATGTCGTAGTAGCCATGATTAGAAGAATCGGCCGACAACAAGATAGAATAGGTGGTAATTAACAGGACCGGAATAAGTTAGAATTGGTCGAAATCGGAATGGAATCGGCCGGAATCAACCAAATTTTTATCCCGTTTCCGTCCGATTCTAACATAACTATTGCCAAACTGCAGCAAATTCACCACTATCTTCCCAATTCTGCAGTGCAAAAAATTGATTACTTGAGAGCGACTCCACACTGTTGTTGGATTACACCAACCTCTTAATCCGACACCACAAAGCAGCGGTGTCAATCTTATCTCATTTTGTTTGATTAATTGTTATTTAAAACTAGATTTATAGAAAAAAAATGTTAAAAATGGTTAGAAAATGCGCAATAATTTGTTGAGTCCAATATAATTAATTAGTTAATTTAAGAAATGTTAAAAATGGTTAAAAATGATTGTTATGTATATAATTCAGTAGAATATAATTAGTTTGTTAGATTAATTAGACATTAGTTTGTTAAATTCATTGTTTAAACTTTATTAAAAAAATGTTAAATTTTTGTTTGATTAATTGTTATTTAAACTAGACTTATAGGAAAAAAATTAAAAATGGTTAGAAAATGCACAATAATTTGTTGACTCCAATATAATTAATTAATTAATTTAAGAAATGTTAAAAAAGGACTAGAAAATGATTGTTATGTATATAATTAAGTAGAATAATTAGTTTTTTAGATTAATTAGACATTAGTTTGTTAAATTTATTGTTTAAACTGTCTTTGTTAAAAAAATTGTTAAGTTTTTGTCATAAATGGTTCCTTGGTATATAATTAACAAATTAATTTTAGAAAATTTTAGAAATTGTTAGAAACTGGTTGTCATAAATATAATTAAGTAAAATATAATTAGTTTGTTAGATTAATTATATTGTAATGTCTTTGTAAATATTTTAATAATTTATGTCTTTACACCAAATGCTTTGTCTTGCAATATTTAATCCAAATGTGATTCAAATTTCATCAATTATTCTAAATAAATGTCAAAATGCTACTAATTGTCTAAACAATTTCTTAAATATTTTGTTATATTTTAAATTTTATTTTGATTGAGACTGATATCACAGAGACGAAATGACCGATTCTGATTCCGAGATTTCAAACAATGATAGTAACCTTTGTTGTTCTCACTTGATGAACACATAAGTAATGTAGGAGGCATAGGGTTCCATATACACAATATCATGATGCCAGCCCTAGACTCAGGTCGCATAGCTGAAGGCTTACAAAAGAAGAAACTACTCATCAAAATTCAAATGAATATCTTCTTGATGAAGATTAAGATGCTTGCATGCCACTTTAGTACTGAATTTGAAAGTTGAAGCTTGACGATAGGCAAGCTACTATCATGCCTCCATGACTCAAGAAAGGTCCTGACACGAATATTTCAAAAGATGGAAAACGGTATTGGTCAATCAACCCAAAAATCAACTCCCTTTATCTTTTGAACTATTGGAAAGTAGATGAAATTTTGATTACTCCACATCCTAGATCACATCAATTGGAGTCGAAATGCAAAAGTCTAGAAAGTTTCACATGTTTTTCTAAAAATGAATTTTGATTCAGCATCCTGTATCCCATCAATTGGAGTCGAAATGCAAAAGTCTAGAAAGTTTCACATGTTTTTCTAAAAAAATTCTAGCGATTAAAGTAAGATCCAAAAATTGTTAAGTTCATCAAATTGTATTTTTATTACTTGAGTATTAAGTAAGGGTTTCTTGAGAATCACGTTTCTGCATGCCCGTATAAAGGCTTTAGGTTTGGGTTTAGAGTCATGGCTTAATACTGAAATTTAATCATTTCATTTTAAAATTTGATTTCTGATGTCTTTTAAAGGTTGGATGGCTCTAGTTATTTAAGGTTTTATAAATTACTCCTAAAAATCTCCTTCTACATGAAATCTCCCTCCCCAACTAGTTTTGAGGGAAAAATCTCCCCTCACTAGTATTTCCTGTCTACCACTCTGATTCATCATACTTCACCAAGGCATGCTCAAACTTAAAAAAAACCGAGGTGGTTTGATTTGTTTGGTAGTCTCAACGATGTATGCTTTGGTCTGATGATATTCACATGTTAGAAGAAAGTAAGCAAGCTACGGTACCAGACCTGTAGAGACTAGTTTGCATTCACGTTGTGCCACCACCTCCTCACTCGCATGTAACTTTAGTTAGAACATGAGGCTATCATTTAGTTTCTTGCATGGTCATTGGTGTAACTAAGGCAAGGGCACCAAATTAAGATAAATTGCTAGACCATGATAGATCAAACATTACTCATGTAGCGAAAGAGTTGATGCTTGATCGTGTGGCGATCAGTACTTATGACTAGTATATTTCTTCAACAATAGTTCTTCAAGAAAAGAGACAAATCCATTGTGGATACATATCCAATATTGGACACCCAATACCTGATTGATATAAGTCAGACACTTTTTTGACACATCCTAAGTTTGTAATGTATCCTAAACGCACTGAACATCATAATGTATCCTAAACGCACTGAACATCATAAATGCGGGTTAGAATAAGAAGTTAAAAAACGAGTGCATAAATGGTTGTTTCACAATTCTATCCGATTTGTGGATACGTCGCATTCATATAATTGTCCAATTTCTTAATAAGGGATCCTTATCAAGGAATATGATTCTTCCTATAACTATTCATTTGTATAAATAGAAAGTATTCATGGTACTTGAGATATAATCATTCTAGCCTTGCAAAATCATGTTGCAAATAATAGACACACACACACACACACACACACACACACACACACACACACACACAAGCGTATTATTGGCATATCCACAATGTATTTGTATTCTTAAGTTTTATGAATTGTTGTATCCACATAATAGTATCGTATTTGTATCCCTCAGCCGTTTCAATGCATCATGTTTGTCTGCGTGCATGTAAATTTTAGCCATAACTATTTTCCTACCCTGCCTTGAAAAATTGACATGCCTCAATCTCCATTTTATCATACACAGGTCACGTATTGTATCATGTCCATGCTTTACAGACCAATAGCAAGCTAGAAGGCAACTTTTAGACTATGAGTTACAACACTAGTCTTTAGAAATCAGTTGAAACAATTCTTTTGATTTTGGAGAAACAAAATAAAAGGCTTGTATGCCAGAAAAAAGGAAAATCAATTGCCAACATCAGATACCTGAGAATGGTTTCCCTAATATGTTCCATTTTTACCTAAATGTAGCAGAAACATATTGAGAACTTGGTGAATCTCACTGACTTTCAAATACTCGTTAGTTCAATTTTGTTTTAAATACTACATCAAGTGTATATGCATTTTTTTATTGTTATTCACCAGTAGTTTTAGACTAAGGTTCTATTTAAATCTATGTCAAGTATTCTTTCTAGGTTTTTCAGGCCTACAAACCTGTCCTTAGTATTCCCCAAGGTTATATGCCATTCGTGATATGAATCCCGATAATCTTTTTCAAACACCGCATTGAATTTCCTTCCAGAAAGCAGTATACCCTGTGAACTGGTATCACTTCTTTTGGGATTCTCATTATCAAACAGATAATGCAATCTTACTTCAAGTTTTCAATAAAAATTTTAACAGCATTGCACATTTATGCTTCCCAATTAGCAAATTATGATCACCTTTTAAGGGGAATTACCATCATTAGATTTCCAAAATAGTAATGCAATCAAAAAATCACAAAAAGAAGAAGAATTTTTTTTCCCCTAAAAGAGGAATGTTATTAAGGTAAGATCGATGTTATCCATAAATTAAGAAAAAAGGTGGGCGATAAGTGCGAACAGACCCGGCCGCGTCGGTCTTGGAACTCGTAAAAGGCTCTGGAATCGGAGACCCCGCACTTCTCGCCGACCCTCCACCGAAACTCGGCGAAGTCGACGACGTCACCGCCGACGCCGCCGTCATCGCTGAAGATCCGGGCGACTAGCCCGAAGACGGGCCGGGACCCGATAACCTTGCTCGCGATGCTTCCAATGGAGTTGGGGTTCCTCTCCATGCACGCCCAAACCCCAACCCTAACCCTAGGCGAGGGCTGAAGCCTTGAGAGGCACAAGTTGTAGGATTTTGGTGGGAAGAGAGAAGAAGAGAGGTTAGGGTTTTGGTTCGCCGTCACCTTTAGAGTCCCCATAGTTGGGGGCAGGAGAGCTCGAGCGCGCACGCTATCCTGCGTTTTTGAACTGGCATGAATGAAAGATGGAACGATAAAGATCGATTTTAGGTCATTTCGGGCTTTAAGCTGTACTGGGCCGTATTTATACGATTTATTTTGGCCCATTCCTAGTATCTTCTGGAGCTAGAAGTACACAATTATGACTCCTCTATCTCTAATTCACACTTCTTTAAAATTCTTTAAAAAAAAAACATTTTCTTCTTCTTTTTTAATTTCTCTTTTAAGAGGGTAATTTTCCATTGAATAAAATTTTTATTCAAACTAGTGTCATGCAAAAGCTTGCGTGGAGCTAGGATCCATAATTCAAATCGAAACAATTCTTAAATCCATCATTCAGAAAGGGGCTGTTTGGTTCTAAGGAAGAAGTGGGCATAAGTAAGAAAATGAGAAAGTGTCATTTCTCACTTCTCTATCTATCCAAATACCGGAAAAGGAAAATGAGAAAACCCCTTTTCTTTTTCTTTTTCTTTTTTCCTTTTCACACAACCATTTCCTCACTTCTAGGGTATTATAGTTAATTTTGTTGTCATGCAAATCTCATTTGTAATAAGTTGTAGCTCAAAACAGTTAATTTTATGATCATGTAAATCTCAATTGCATTCTAATTACAGTTCAATTTTTATTTTTCTTAATTAATTTTTATTTTAGTATTACTTTACGGTCAAATTTGTGATCAACTTTCCCGCTTTCACTTCCACATTACCATCCAAACACCGAAAAAGACATAACATTTTCCAAACCACACTTCCCAACAACATCCAAACACCGGAATACTTATTAACCAATTCTCAAGTTCTAAAGAAAGCTATCACTACTTTCTTATTTCCTGACTTCCTCACTTTCACCTCTAACCAAACAGCCCCAAAGCTGCATTGTATCAATGAGAATAAAACTTTCTACTTAAAAGGCAAAATTTCACAAATAACTGCAAAATATTCATGCAATGCAAAGTGTTTCTCGGAGAATTTTTGGATCCCTTGGCAGTAAAAACTGAATATAATTTGTAACGTTTTCACAAATGCACTGAATACTGTGACACCAGAAGGAGGGGGGACATCCAACCTCTAAAATCAATCATACAGCCATTTGGAACCTTGCAGGAGGACGGAGTAAGGGTGGCTGGATATCACCAGGCTCCCCGAGCTGGCCACAGGCAGCCATCCGATCATCCCCTCTGCTGGGCCTCAGGAAGACGACAACACCAGCTTCAGCCAGAGCATTGCGGAACTCGATCATCTTCTCCTCGGGAGTAGGACTGAACTGAGACCCGCGATGAGGGTTAAAGGAAATAAGGTTTATCTTGCAAGGAATCCCACGAACAAGTTCTACGATCCTCTTTGCGTCCTCAAGACTGTTGCAAAGCGGGCAAGCAGTTAGCCTAGAGTACACATGATGGGGAATTGGCTGTGCAAGTAACATTAATAAACAACAAAAGCAATCACAGGGATATGAAATCTACGGTTGTTTTTATCATTGTATTATTACTCCAGGATTCCGTTCATTAATGTGTAATATGAAGGCAGCATGTTATGGCTGAATGTGGAATAGTTGGGTCTCAACACTATAAAGGCTGTTCTCCCATCGATATGATCAAAATGGTCTCCACGGTGAATACACGAGTCATGACAACACTAATCTCGGGCTCAGACAAGGGTGTGCATGACAACACGAGTCATGAAATTCTCTAGGGCAAATGGCATTAAAAAGATTTCAGATTGGGCCTAGCCTAGGGATACATGACCATTAACATCCTGTCAATAATGGAGTTTGCAAAGCAGCAGCTTGGAGATGCTTTATTTTTGGAGAGTTGGAAATAACTAAGCATATTCAATGCTTTCTGTTTAAAAGAATTTGAAGTAACTAACATAAGCAATCTTGCTTCCCAATATATGTGGTTTTTAACAACGTTTTTCTAGGTCGTACTCCGAGGCACAAACAGAAAAGGAGATTAAGACTTGCACATCGCTTTGGTATAATATATTCACTTTTTCACCCCTTTCCGCAAATCTTATCTGAGAACCTACTGGTAGTTTTATAGCACTAATGGCCATATTTATAGTCTTGGCCTCTTGTAGTAAAGCGTTCAAGTACTCTATTAGGCTTCCTATCAAACAACTAATTAATTGTTGTGTTGGCAGTCTTCATTTTCTTTCAAATTAATTTTTAGTCGAAAGGGGAACAAGAACCTAAAGACATAAGAAATGAGATACAATATGCATTATGAAGAATTAGGAATACTTTCGAACATTCATCATTTCTATTTCTGGACCGAAAACTACTAAATAAGAATAACTTTGAGTAAGACCCTCTCCCAAAAGCAAATTCAGAATCTATAGAGATGAGAAATAGGAGAAGATTCTGACCTGTCATTCACTCCTGCAAGCATAACATATTCAAATAGGACTTTATATCTGTGTTTGGATCGAAGCTCCTCCCTTAATGTCTCCAGAAGCAGACTAAGATTGTATTTCCGGTTGATTGGCATGATCCAATTTCTAATCTGCACTTTCATAGAAAACAATAACAAGTAATAAAAAATAAGGTAAAAAACACACACACAAAGAATGTTATAATAATAGTTGCCTCTTTGGCATCAAATTATCTCACCTCATCAGTTGTGGCATTAAGACTGACTGCTAATGTGCAGTTGGACTCGCGAAGGAAACGCTTCAACTGAGGAACAAGACCACTGGTTGAGACAGTCACTTTGCGAGGGCTAAAATGAAGGCCTTGGTCATCAACCATTATAGCAGCAGCTTTTAAGACGTTGTCTATGTTGTGAAGTGGTTCGCCCATCCCCTATAGTGATAAATAAAGAAGGCAGTAAAACAGTTAAAAGGTAAATAACTTTCTCATCATAATTGAAGAGCATGATCGTTTTATGCAGGTTATCTACACAAAGTTTATGCTGACTGCACAAAGGCTATATATATATATATATATATATATATGGGGTTATTGTACCTCAGCCGCCAGCTGAGAGAGTTTCTCAGTTGGCGGGACGTGGCAACATAATAGCCACGCATTTGTCAAAAATTTTGGCAGACAAAAATCAAAAAATCCCGCTCGAATAAGCCATCAGTCACTTCAACAATTGTTTTGATGAAAATACCCTCCCTTATAACTTTTTACTGTATGTAAAACCGGTCCTTCAAAAAATTACAGATCTGAATTTTTCATCATTCCGAAAAATTTAGTGTTATTGATTCATAAACTTTCCGAACAATTGCGTTAAATTTATTTTTTTTAAAAAAATATCTGATCAAGATGACACCCAAGAAATCATTCGCGGAAAAAGGTAAAGGGGAACCTAGAAAACCTATTTTTTGGGGGTTCTGTAGCCCTTAATAGTTTGTTTATTTCAGTTGTGATTTTCAATTTTTTTAAACAAAATTCCCTCCTTTAAATTAACTTTGATTCAAAAGTGACTCTTGCACTGATTTTTTTTATTCAATTTTGAATCTTAATTTCAAAGAAGAAAATAATACTGAATTTTTTCTGGAAAATTTTAATTTTTCTTAAAATTTTAATCTTGGTTTTAAAAAATAATTAATTTAAATTTTTTATTTTAAAAAAGCTTGCGACCATGGTCGCCATTAAGAGTAAAAGAGTCACTGTTTTTTATTTTAAAGAAGTAAGAATCAAAATTAAATCTATTTATGCGATTTGAAACAATATTTTTAAATTTTTTAACCTGAAACTTTAATCCAAGTCACAGTTTAAGATGAAAAAAATAGGAATTAACGATCATATTAGAGATTTATTTTTTTTAATTTTTTAATTTTTTAACATTGCGAGCAAGGTCGCCATATTTTTTTCATTCCATTTTGTCGACTTGGGTCACAATATTTTTTTCATTCCATTACTGCGACCTTGGTCGCAGTCTGTGAAAAAAATATTTTTTTAAAATAACATCCGTTTTTTTAAGATTATTTTTTTAAAACACTGTGACTAATGTCGTAGTGTTGCCGTCCCTTCTCTCTTTTTTGGGGGCCTGAAACGCAGTCTGTTCTACTAAGTTAGCTTAATAGGATACTGTGATTCTGATCGCAATATGATGAAATAAGGGTCAGGGTGCTCTGAATCATTGACTAACGTCCTCATTAGTTAATTAATTAGGTTAATTAGAAAAATGTGACCTCTGTCGCAGTATAATTTAACAGTGCAATCTTGGTTGGAGTGTATTATAATTTATTATCTACTGTTGCGACCAATGTCGCAGTTCTTTTTATTTTCCAAATTTATTAAAAAGTACTGCGGCTGTAATTTCCATTGATTGCGTTGTATGTGTATGCAAGTACATTTGAAGTATCGCATTTGATACTCCATCAACAATTGATACTCTGACGACGACCGATGTACAGAGACTGAGAAGCGAGCTTGCATACATGTTATTCATAGACAAAGAGAAAAGTTAGGATGAAGAAATAGAAAAAATAAAAAGGATGATATTTGAAGATTGTATTGACAAAAATTTTTATTTAAATATTGTTAGTTCATTCATATTAATTTTTTGTATTATAAATGTATCCTCTTTGTAAAGCCTGTAATTTTTGTATTACAAATGTATCTCTTTGTAAAGCAGGTCTATTGGATATATTAATATAATTTATCTACATTTTTATTTATGTGTTATAAAGTCCATTGAGATTCCCTGATTTCCATTCTATACATGTAAGAGAGTCAGCAACTTAGGTCGCAGTGATATTAAATACCAATAATGAGTTCTGAATCCGTATTGCGATCAAAGTCGCATTCATAAACAGAGAGGTTGTATCGACTTCTTATAATGCGACAATGGTCGCAGTACGAATAAATTATAAAAAATATATTACTTATTAGCATTGTGATCACGATCGTAATAAATGAATCTGATTCCAGGTCGCAGTGCCCAATTGGGAACTGCAATATTTTTATATACATAACGATATATGTTTTAAATTTTCTTAAAATAATTAATTTAACGAAAAGTAAACATGATCGTCACGGTCTTTTTCTACCGTAAGAAACTAAAATAATAAGTCTTTTCGTCTTCACAGCAAGTCTTTCCGTCTTCACAGCAAAAAATAACATCTCAAAATATATTACTTTTTTAACTGATTTTAATATATACTGCAACATTGTCACAGTTCTTCCAATTTAGTGTATATGAGAAAAAACAGGTAATTGAAAATAAAAAGAATTAATTGAAAATCACACGTCTGAATTATAATAAATAAAATTGTGACTGAGATCGCAGTTGTAAAGATAGCTGAGACTATTGAAAAAATTGTTTTAATATATACTGCGACCTTAGCCGCAGTTCTTACAATTTAGTGTATAAGAGAAAAAACAGGTATTTTTCAAATTAAATAACTGCGACTGAGATCGCAGTTAACAAAACTGTGCAATTGTTAACTGAAAAAGAAGACTTTGGTAAAAGTGATTATTGTTTTGCAAAACATAATCTAGGTCGCAGTTCCATCTACGTTACCAAAGATTTTTTACATATAAGAAGCTACGGGAAAAATTTAAAAAAAAAGATAAAATAAAAACCTCTTGATCAGTATTCAAAGATCTCAACCCTTCAAGATTTTTAATATTCTGTGACGAAGTTAAACACGATGATATATGCATCATATTTAGATAGGGAGAAAGAGACTGGGGACGACGGCGACCTGAATTGGTAGGAGATGTGTTCTGGTCGACATTAAAATAGAAAAGAAGATTTAGGTCTGCAAAGTAAAAAAAAAAAAGAAAAAAAAGCTGATGCGGATACTGCTTTTTTTAGAAAAGCTTTCTGGCAGTAAAACTCAAACGTAGATCTGACAACGCGCGAAAAAAGAAATAGGAGAAAAAAATAATAAACAATAGCAGGACAACTACCTTTTACCGCGGGGTATTTCGTAATTTCACTTGTTCCAATAGGCGGGACACAACTTATTAGTGTGGCTAATAATATGTCATGTCACCACAGGCTGAAAGGGACTCTCAGCTGTCGGCTGATATACATATTCTCTGTGTGTGTGTATTTATTTTAAATTACTAAGAAATAAACAAGGGCAAAGGGGAGGGACCTACAAACAATGAGTGGATTCCAGATCACTGTTTTTTAAAATTTAAATCAGCATGTAATCATATCTAGTCAGATGAACAGATCCTAATTCAACTGTGTATAGCTAAAGAACAGCTATGAAACATTTCAAGCAGCCATCTCAAATAAAACTTCAGAAAATGAGACCAATTTCAAAAGGTTATACACAACATATACAGGCCTATATTTATGCGACACATGGAAAAGAAAAGTCAACTTGGAAGTATGCATGGCCAGATATCTCAAGGAGATTAACTGGAAACAAACTAGTCCATTCAATTGGTATAGGCCAATGCTAGACATCCTTTATTTAAAATGCATGAACCTGATGGTTCACTTCAAATTATCTACTACACAGACTGAGAAATACTATCTCTCTCTTCTCAGAGTTGACATTTCTCCTTCTAAATGTCTTATTTAGTCCAGCAGAAAAGGGTTCATGTGCTTAAGCTGCATGCCCAATAAGGTAAATCCCCCCATCTCCCATGAACATTTAATTTATTATTTCCCCATATTCTTGCTCAGTCTCCTCTACCTTTAACCAATAAATCTGGTTGAACATCAAAAGTTGATGATGATGAAACATCTTGTGGTTGATAATTGAGTACATATTTCTGCCAAGCACACCAGAAGAGGACAAACTGGATGAAGAAGTTGAAGGAAAAAAGCCGAAGAGAAACATGAAAACCAAGGAAGCAGGAGTAAGATCAAATATGACAGATATATTATAGTACATAATGTCATATAGTGTCGCTTGTGCATATATTGCCTTCTTAGTCCTTATCTGTACAGCAATCATCGGGCAATGATGTTAACATTGTTGAGCAGAAGCGTGGTGGATGTCGAACAAATAGTCTCATACCGGCTAGACATAGGGATGCTCTTAGGTACATAAAGATTTGGACAACTCCACCTACAAGACTAGTCTTTTGGGATGATACCCCAAGTCCTTGCAAGTGGTATGAGGCCATGCCCCGAACTTAGTCGTGTGTGAGTGTTGTTTGATCCCCCAGCGCGCAAAAGACGCAACAGGCCCCTGTGAAGCTAGTTATGCGCTTGAGGATTTGGTAGCAGTGCTCCTACTTCACGTAAGGTGTGTGCCTCCTACGTGAAGAAGAGTAACAGACTGTAATTTGTGCTTCACGTAAGGCATGTGTACCCAACGCAGTGAAGAGGATCTCGATAGTCTTCCAGGTGTGAAGATGAGCTTACATGAAGACTCTTTGTTCGAGGGGGGTTATTAAGCAGAAGCGTGGTGGATGTCGAACAAACAGTCCCACATCAGCTAGACATGAGGATGGCCTTGGATATTATATAAAGATTTGGGCAACTCCACCTAGGCTAGTCTTTTGGGATGGTGCCCCAAGTCCTTACAAACATTGACTACAAGAAGACAGTTAACTGAACAGAATGGGTAGCCTAAAAGCATAACAAGGAAACATCTTGCTCTGAGGCATACGAGTATATCACATCAGAAAATTTACTATTTCACTATAAGTAAATACTAAATAGAATATCTGCTTATAAGGTTTAAACTTCCAGGACAACAAGAACACAATAATATCTGTTAGTGACTGCTGCACTCATAATGGTATTAAATAGTGAAAAGTCAAGGTTCAAAGATTGAAACATTAGGAGCTATTGTTTTGTGAATCCACATATGGATTAAGTTTGCATGGGATGAGGTAGCACACTATCTGGTATTGTATCATGTCAGGTTGTGTCAATATACAGCTTTAGAAATCAATGAAAAATAAAGAATATCCATGTTTTATCTCCTAGGTTGTAATCTATGAAAACTAACGACCAGCCATACCACGTCTAACACCTCCACCCTCACCACCAATCCCAGTCCTGTTTTACACCTACAATACCAGGGAGCATGGTACAAAACAAAAAAAACTGTAACAATAGCTCTTGAGCATGAAGGAACCTCTCTTCATCACCTCCTAATGACATTGAAATTAAAGGTTGCTACAGCATTAGAACTAACCTATTCAGTGACCTTATACAAATTAATCTAAAAGCCAATGTTCAACTTCTGCAACATGAGAACCAATAGACGGAATGCATGGAGTGTATCAAGATTCAGTTTTATTCAATGTTCATATAGGTTTGATTGTAAGATTTACAGTGCAACATGTCCTTAGAGCTATGGATAGTAAGGGAATGATGGCCGGAAAAGGTTTAAAGCAATACTGTCTTTCTGGTTTTTTATGATGCATCCAAGTACAGCGGATGTTGATATGAAACCTCAGCAGCTTGTTGAGCAATGAATAAATATGAGGTGAAGCAATTTTCCTTCTGAGCATATGTTAAAGAATACTAACAAAAAAAAAATCCAGAATGCTCACCATGAATACAACATTTGTAATAGATCCAAATTCGCTAGAGAACAACCGGCGAGCAAAAACAGCCTGTTCAACTATCTCGGATGTTTTTAAATGTTTCCTCAACCCCATCCTTGAAAAATAAAACATATTAATTAGGATCCAGCGGTATAAAGCCTACAAAACGTTTTATTTTAAGACAGGTTATAATAATAATATACTTGCCTGCCAGTGTAGCAGAATTGACAATTCATTGCGCAACCCACTTGACTCGAAACACAAACCGTTGTTCTTCCCGTACTAGAAGGAATCACAACTGTTTCTATCACCATGCCATCTTCCAAATTGAACAAAATCTGCAACCTCCTGTGAGTTTTAGAATTAATGAAATGTTCTAAGAACATCTCAGATAAAAGAATGATTTCCAAGCCGCTTGTCGACATATTGATATTTTCTAGACTAATGAAGACTTAAGCAGAAGCGGCATAACTAGATGGCAAAGATAGACCAACCAACCTTTCGAGTTCCATCAGATGCCGTGAGAATATCTTTCACTGTTAACGCCTTGAAAGAAGCATTTTCACTTAACATCTTCCTAAAATCTTTATTTAAACCTGTAGAAAAGATGACGAGTTGGTTTAAAACACTATGCTTATGATCATCACAAAACTACGTGAAGAAAAGGGGAAAATAGATTGATTTCTTCACCACCACCACCACCATCATCTAAGCCTTAACCTTTTCCCATCAAGATGGGATTGGCTATGGAGCGAGGCTCCACAAAAGATTTGACAAGGTTTTATGACCGGTCGTCAACATGACATCAACCCTCTAATAATTAGTGTCTACTTCCTGGCCAAGAAAAAACTATAGACAAGGTGCTTGCCATAATCTTAAAAAATGAGTCGGCATCCTCCAATTCTCCTAGACGTCAAAATCGTCTAGAAAAAAGGGAAAAGATAAATCTACCATCAAAATTAAAAGGATAAAAGAAGAGGAAAGGATAACACATTATGATTATGGTCGTTAGCATCCACTCGTCAAACAAAACAATATACAAATACTAGTTTCAAAGTACATGGTGAAAGCAGCCATTCAAAGAGGGGAAAGGTAACAAACATCAAATGAAAGAAAGTATAATAAAAAGTAGAAAGAAAGTAATTTCCAACATGGAAAAAAGAAAGAAAAGTAGAAGTGTAAATAGCATGCAGGGGAGGGGTATAGGGGGAAAATTAAGAACAGAATTGAATACATTCAAATGAGTAAGAAATACTTTCTAAATCAAAGACAATTGCCAAAGCCCTAACGCCTGGAATGCCTCTCAGCATCATGTATGATGATAGACAAGCTATCCAACTTCATTTAAGGAGTGCACCTGACAAACAAAGAATGATGCATCCTTCAATTCTTCTCTTTTACTGTATAGATGTTCACACAACAGCCATAAAAAAGTGTATACAATGTTTCTTGACAAACATATAGCACATTTGCAGTACCAAGCCATGCCCATTACACTGTTATAAATATGTACTAAACTCCGGCATGTCGTTGTGCATTACTTTTGAAAGTCAGTGAGAATCCACCTCTGAGACACCCTGAAATTACAACATATTGCCAAAATATGCTCTTTGCTCAGCAATCATAATCAGAATTTAAATAGAGATGTAGGTCGCAAGATTTGCAGCTGAAATCATAAACCATTGCCTTAGAGAATGAGCCTAACAAGGGCATGACCCACTAACCATTGATAAGAAAATTATTCTAGTAGAACAACAACAATAACAATGCCTTATCCAAAAACTTTAGGGTCAGCTCCATGAATACTTTTGCTCTATTCAGCTTTGTTAAGGCCTATATCCTCTGTTAACCTAGGTTGTAGGGATACACATGTGTGTATCAGATATGATATGATATGAATATGTGGATACGCAAATTTTAAAAAGTTCACAGATATGGATTCGTTACGGATACAACAAATAATAATATTTTATTATATATTTATATACAATGAATTATGATCAAATCTTATATAAAAATATGAATAATCGTCTTAAATATCCTTTCTTATTTTCTAAATACCCCATCATTTATATATTTACAAAGAATGACCATCATATATTTGACTTCACCCATCCCTCCCCAACCCGCACCCCACCCACTTACTCCACCCTCACCTCTAAAGGCTGGCTACGACAACCACAGGCTCGCTCGCCTCGTTGGCCATCGCCTTCCCATAGCCAACCCAACGTCCCTCTCCAATCCCATACCCGGCATCGAGACTTACCAACACCTCATTGCATTCATCCGCTTCACCTTTGCATCACCTAAAGCAAAACCCATCCAATTCAATAACCACTCAAATACTCTCTGCCCTCTTCCATTGTCCGTGTGCTGACTCCTCAACGAAACCTGTACCAAACCCGTTAACAGCCCTCGTAGGTATCAAGACCAAACTACAGAACCCACACTTAACCCATCAACCGCTCCTCGGTGACCCAAGCTCTGCCCAAAGTCTTGTCCTGATGTTGACTTCACTTTCCCCTGCTGCAGCTTCATGATGTCCTAATAGCTAAAAGGATGAGTTTATGCACTCAGAGCAATCACCATATAGACATGTATTGATCCATAAATTATGACTTCATCATGACATAACTTTTCGGCGAAGAGATGATATAGCAACATGTTCTTTAGTAAAAGTGGAAAAAGAAAGAGACCTTCCAGTTCATCATGAGAGTGTGCCCAGACATTGCTTCCATAAAGGCACTTCCACAACATCAATGCCTGCCCCGACCTAAAGCCATGCGACTGAACCCATTTCTGTTGAAAAACACAGTTGATTCGTTCAGTGTTTCAAATTGGTCAGCATGCAACCACCAACTATATGTTAAGAATAAAACAAGCACATAAGAAGGTTGTGAAAAGGAATATGAAACGCCACTCTTAAGCCATCAAAAGAAAAACTTTGCATCTGCAGTTGGACCCTTAATGATGTAAAAATTGAGAATCAACACTATGTTAGAAATAAAAGAATGATTTGATTTTCTGTCAATACACTGTAACATTGACTCCAAAAAGATTTGGTGACATGCATTCAAAAATTCTTCCAACAGCCACCAGCTAAATTTCAACTAAAAATAAGAATTAAATGAGTGTATAATTGAAAGTTCAAAAGAGCACAAAATCTAGAGTGTAATAACCACGATTCTCTTAATAAATCTATAGGGTGTAACAATATTAGGTTAATTACAAAAAAAATAACCTACATAAAATAGTAGAATGATAAGATAAAAATAATAATAACAACAATAATAATAGTAATAAATGATAAATGTAGAGGGTTGTTGTTGAAAACTTGTATTAACTTAAGTTGATATAAATTGCAATAATAAAAGTATTTTTATTGCATATGAGTAAGCAAAGAAATAGTGTTGTTTCTTCATTTACACTATAATATGAGGGCTTTTATGCAAATTTGGATTCCAATCCTAATAGAAGTCTTGCAGCCCACAACATATATAAGTAGATGCACAAGCTTCCTCAATTAAAATAAAAATGAAAACCTAGCAGCCAGGCTCCATCTATTGAAAGCGAGAGGAGCAGTGCATGATGGGGAAAAACAAAAGAAACAAAATTAAAGCCTCCATCCTTTTAAGGTTGGTTTACTAACTTTCCTCTATTTGATGTGATTAATGATTAAAGTTTGTTTAGATGATGATGGTAATTATTAAAGATGGTTCCACAAAAAAGAGTTCTAAATCTATTTCATGAGATAAATCAAATATAGTTTATGTGTTTAGATTTTTCATAGGTTTCATGGTTTTATTTCATGATTTTTATGAGAAGAAATGACCTATTTTACTTCATGTGTCCCCCCCACTCCAACACTCATCGGGGAGGTTCCACCTAAGGCATTGGTCACCGATGGTGGCTAGCTATAGGTCGTGGCCACCGGCCATGGGCCGCACATCAATTCTTTTTGTTGTTGTTATTGTTTCATGTTGAAGATAACTTCTTAATGGGTGGTATTTGGGTCAGATCCAATAAGGACTTAAACCGAACCCAAGCCCACATCTTTTCTGGTCACATGCCCCTCACATGACTCAAAGATAAGTCAATGGAAAATTGTTAGAAAGTCCTGAAAATCTTACAGATTTATTATAAGGTACAGGCAGTAAAATGCTAAATGGAAAACTTCAATTTTATATTGATATCAAATTATGAAATTGAATCAAAGTGATATATGATGGTGACTAATAACAAATGAAGAAATCTTGCACTATTATAAATTGAAGAAATCAATTTATGGATCAGGTTATGTTTTTCTGAAATTACAATTAGCCCCCTAATTGTTTAAGTCATAGTTTAGATGTTATAAAAAAGTTCAAAAAAAATCCAAAAAATACATGAAACTAAAATGTATATTACATAAGCTAAAATTTAATTGTAATGATCATTCGCTAATATACAAAAGGATTATGGGGTTTGAATATGATATCGAATGATTGTTACAATAGACATGAGTATTGATGGAGACCATGTTATTTGCTAATAGGATCTTGTGAGACACCATAGAGGTCAACTTGGATCATCAGGTGGATATTGTTGATGCAGTAGGCAAGTGATACACCCATTGTTTCACATTGTTTTGTTAAACCTCATGTCAGATCTTAATGTGTTGCTTGTTTGAGAATGTCATTACATATTCGGACTGTAGAAAGAGATGAATTATCAGATATATAATTCAATTAAGAATCTTGCAACTTTTTTTATAATCAGTTATGATACTAGAAATGTATTCAGATTACGTGTCGTGTTTACCACTGTGTGGACCATAAATGGTGAGTTGTTAATGGTATTATTATCACCATGTGAACCATAGCCGGTGGGTATTTATTTATGTTATGATCACCGCGCGGACCATAACTAGTGAGTGTGCGCTCACATTAGTGACACCAAGTGGACCATATCTGGTGGGTAACTTTTGAGTTAACTGTCATTGTGCGGACCATAATTAGTGAATGTTGATTGCGTATTTGAATGCAGATCATAGCCAGTATAAGGGACATAATCAGTATAACTTCTAATATATGCTTAAATTTGTTTACGAATTTCTGAATCTGCAGTACTTAAAATACCTTCGCTCTTGAAAAGTAATAATTAATGTATATGCAATGTAGTACCTTACATCATTCACCGTGAAATATAATTTCAAACTATGCATGAAGATTTTCGGTTAAATAGCATATAATATGGTGTTATATTACTATTGAGCTATATAGCTCACCCTTTGTAAATATTATTTTCAGATTTTGATAGGGCTTGCAAGCATGGTTCAAAAACTCGACTGTTCCGAGACTGGTCCACAAGTCAATCTATTACATTATTTTGCTTGACCCGAGGCCGACTCGCCCGAGACACCCAAATTGAGGCCGAGTCGGCCCCGAGTCAAGGCCGACTCGACCAGGTTAGCCGAATCGGGGCCGAGTCAAGCTAAAATTTTATATAATTAAAATCATATAATTTAAAATTTTACTAGAAAGATAGAGCTAATCTTTACATTTGTGAAAAGAGTAGTTAATTTAAATTTAATTAATTTCATACAATTTACTAAATTATGCATTTGTTTTGATATTTTAATACCGTGACGCATGTATTTATGCATTATCTTCATGTTTAGTATGTTAGGTGATATGTTTTAGACGTGTTATACGTCATTTTTTATGTCTACATTTTTTAAGATTTTTCGTGATTTTTCAAAAAAAATTGAACCCTCTATGTACCGTTCCGCACGCCTAGCCCGAGTCTGTTCCGCGGTGCCGCGACCGATGTGGAACGGTACCCGCCAAGTCGGCGGCCGAAACCGCGACTTTGAACCATGCTCGTGAGTGACATGGAGCGATTAGAGTAGCACCAATTTGAAGGAGTTCTAGTTTTTATGTTTTACCCTTAGAACGACCACTTAATAAGACTTGGATTATTTAATTTAGAGATTTTTTTCAGTTTTATTATGATTATTGTGTTAGGCTTGTGTTGGGAGATTTGGATTATGAGAAAAGTAGGATGTTACGATTTCCATGGTACTAGAAGCTTATCTTTTAGAGAACTTCTGAAGTATGAAATAAGGATTATTTTGTTTGAGACATTAAATTCTTGGTAGTATTTTGAGATTGAAAATTTTATGGAATTGTAGTTATATTTTATTGCTCTCACATTATAGTTTGTGGCCTTGCAACCATTATAAATTGTGGCAGTTGTCATTCTCTCTTCTATAGTTACATTTGGGGCATGACATTGAGTTTCACACTTTCTAATTATCAGCACTTGTTGCACAATGCATATCTTAAATAAGTTTCTCATTAAACCAGCAAGAAAAAGTCAACAATATAAATATATGAAGATATTCCCAAGAAAGGAGTATCTAGCGTTGGTTTCCATTCCTTTTCTAACAAAAGATACCACATTAAATTTTTATTTTTTAAAAAAAAAGGAAAACATCCATGTTGAGGCTGATAAATATAACTAGCTTTTGCTTCTCTTAGAATAATGTCCAACTTGTTTCCAACTGGTAGTAAACAAAGTAGATACTCAATAAACTCTATAGTACCTTAACGATATCTATAAGAAAAGTTCATGAGGTATAAAATAATTTCCTGCGTTCAGGTACTAAATGTTAGTGTTTCATCATGAAAAACTCCATTGCACTAATAAAGAAAAGAGGCAAACGCTTCTCTTACTATTAGAGCATGTAATGTGTGTTTGACTGAAAATTAGACCTGAAAGAAAGATAGTGAGAGAGTGATAGTGAACCAACAGAACACACTTTCCACAGCACTTCCAATGTACAAATGGACAGCAACTGTTGTATTTGTAACGGGTGGCGAATCCAACACATCTTAGTTGCATATCAGGTTTAATTGCTTGACAAAATAAATTTGGTCTTAGTTAAGTATCCGGGTTTCTCACCGCCACAACCACCCCCTCGAGTAGGCCTGAGCAAAGTACCAGCCAAACCGAAAAACCGACAGAACCGTTCGAATTCGGTCGGTTTGGTCCGGTGTGAAAACAAATTCGGTTCATTGTGGGTGGTATTTTTTGTGAGTTTGGTTGATTCGGTTTGGTGTGATTTCGAGAGTTCTTTTAACCGAACCAAACCGAACCACCCAGATAACCAAAACTCATCCATGTACAACTCTGAAGTAATTTGATTCCATGAACAATCGTTGATTTGCATCAACTTGCATCCTCTCATTCTCCATATCATATTTATTTTGTCATTGGTAGTTGAACTCATTGTATTTGGTTTTGATGCTGTAGGATGATTGTTGATCCTTCTTTCTTATAGCAGCTAATCCTAGAACAGACCGCTACTATTGGTTGTTCTCTCTGGTGGGAGCTGAAGAATCGAAAGGAGAGGTATCAATCTAATTACAGCAGAAATAGGGGGAAAAGTATCACATACAAAATTGTCTCATAAAATAATTTGTCTCTCTGTGTTGAGGATCAAACGAGAATGGGTTTGGCTCTCGTAAATGTTCTGACCGTAACAGCTTGCAACGCCATTGTTGTTTCGTCACTTGTGCCTTGTCATTCATATTGGAACACATTCCGTTTTGATTTGCAAAATACAATACAGAAGCTACCGAATAATATTTTTGAAAATAGTTATCCTTCAAGAAAATTTGACTTGCTGAAAAGAGTGCACTCATTCTTCCACAAGGCTGCAGAGTTTTGTGTACTAGCACTTGGTGCAAGAGGAGTTCAAGGTGCTCTGTCAAAATCACTCGCCTCCAGAAAGGAGGGAAGGTGCCAAGGATTTCTTTATTTTATGGAGAAATGCTAAGCAAAAAGAAATAAAATTTTGAGCCTCAAGTCCAAGACGGTTTAGAACCGAAGCAAACAGAACCAAACTGATAATTTCGGTTTCAGTCTGCTTTGGTTTGTCCTTCAATTTGATTTTGGCTCGGTTCAGCCTTGAACGGTTTGGTTCGGCTTGAAAAAAAATAAAAAACCAAACCAAACCATGCTCAGGCCTACCTCAAGCCCCACCGGAAGAGAGGGAGCAGGGGGTGTTCGTTGTTAAAAAAGAAGCAATATCAATTATGTTGGATATATAACATAACTTTCTAATTTTCCAAACATACAACAAATCAAAGCATAAAATTTTTTAATTAAATTAAATACTTGTCCTAAGCATGCAATTAATATAACAGAATTAAAAGAAAATTAGATTGTTGTCCTGGGTTGACAGTCGTGCAGAAGCATCGTCCTAAAAGATAGATGGTCGGTCCCTCGTCCGGACCTTAGAATAACCTCCTCTCCTAGCGGTAAAAACTCCCATAGTAGTTCACCAGTAACCAGCTTAGGATGATGAGTTGGGCCTCTGCTCAAACGGAGATTCGTTGCCCAGAAATAAAATGAAAACTCCAACATAATTTTTAAGAATTGTAGAGGAGGGAGATAGAGTTAGGACAGAATGAATGTAGTTGTTCATGCCTGTATCAGAATGAACTACGAGAAGGAGTATTTATAGCTTCTCGGAGTCCAGCGGTTGCAACAGTCCCCCGCTCCAAATCCGCACACGATCATGCGGTTCGCGATACACGCGAGCAGATCCAGAATACTGGGTCAAACCAAACAAAAAAAACCCCAAAAAATCACAAACTGAATTTTTTAAATAAAATGGATAGAATTAAAACAAAAAAATTTCAGGTTCAAGAACCCTGAATCGAACTGCATTCGTGTCCGCAGGTCGTGGGCGCGCGCCACCCGAACCCGGCCCGGCCCGATTCGGTTCGACATATGTGCGCGTGTGTGGGAATGTGGCCCATGGCCCAACACTCATAACAATAGGCATGAGAGGAGTTAGTATATGTATTACTCAACCTCTCATCTCCTATCCAATGTGGGACTAAAAATCAAAACTAAATAAGAGGGAAACTCAAGTTTTTCCTCCAAATTCAAAACACATCCAACAATCCCCCCAAAACTTGAGTTTCAAGGAAGATAAAACAAATCAACAATAATAACAAACAAATCCTAAAATCATAAAATACGAATGAAATCGGGCAACATCATGATGTGGATTCGGGACAGGTGGACTACGCCTGAAATCTTTCTTAGTGAATTCATCGCTATCTGAGAGACATAGTGGACGACGCCTGAAAGTAGCCTCTTTTACCATCTATTAATAGAATGCACATACTGAAAGTCTCCATCTATTGAGCGAGCGAGTTGAGCGTTACAAGTCATGCTCACAATAACTGACTCATGAGAGTTTCTAGGGGTCAGCCTTGCCCCCCAACCGCGGCCATTATTGTTCCTCTCACGTAGGTAAGTCCTCCAAGGGTACTACAGCTGAATGGCACACCCTCTACACTACATGTGTTTGACTTATTAAGAGTTAAACTTATCCTTACCTAGTTGTATCATAAGAGCATCGTCACCAAAGAAAATGGATCGTAGCTAAAATGCTACATATATGATATAAACATACCCAGGTCGATGCTCCACACAAGTATCACCAGTCCAGCTTGTTTCTACCACATTGAACCTCTTTCATGAAATCAGCTCCCAATCAAGTAGGTTGGATTCCTACTGTCGGTGAACTCTACTATGATTCTAAGACCACACTCCTAGAAAGACTCTTAATCAATGGGTCAGCAATATTTTTCTCAAACTTTACAAAGTCCAGAAGCATAACTTTGCCCAATAAGGCGCTGAACAGACTTAAGTCTGATTTGAATGTGTCTGTTTATCTTCTTATTTGCATTATCTTGCTTTAGAATCTCAATGTTGGATCTTGAGTAAGTATGAACTGAGATAGGAAGTATAGATTTAGGCACGATAGAGAATTCTGACAAAAGATCCTTTAACCATTCAGCTTCTGAGCAAGATGTGTCCAGACCAATGAGTTCGGACTCCATGGTGCACTTGCCAATCACTGTTTGCAGGATTTTCAGGACACGGCAGCACCAGCGAACATGAATACATATCCAGTAGTAGAGTTTACACTGTTGGAGTCAGTGACCCAGTTAGTGTTATTGTACCCTTCTATTACATCAGGATATCCAGTGCAAGTCAGACAATAGCTAATTGTGCCTCTAAGATATCTGAATATTCTCTCAAATACAGTCCAGTGTTCTCTATTAAGGTTACTGTGTATCTACTCAATCTACCTATTGCAAAAGAGATGTCAGGCCTAGTCCTGTTAGAAATATAAATGAAGTGAACCTATCAATTGAGAGTATTTCAGATGAGACACAGGCTCACTCGTATTCTTCTTCAAAGCAATTGAAGAATCATAGGATGTAAAAATAGCTTTAAAGTTAGAGAAATTAAATTTATGAAGTATTTTCTCAATGCTATCAGACAGACTCAATGAAATTCCATTAGGAGTTTGGATATTTTCATTCCTAATATGGCAGGACCTAGATCCTTCAAATCAAAATTTTAGGAAAGATAATCCTTTACCCTTTAGATTGCATCAAGAGAACTACCAAATATGAGAATGTCATCCACATAGAGACAAAGAATGATGTAATCATTATCAAGTTTCTTTAAATAGTGTGCTTGTTGTACTCATAGATAATGAATCCAAAATGTGCAATGACTTTGTTGAACTTCTGATGTCATTGTTTTGGTCCTTGTTTAAGACCATACAAGAACTTCACCACTTTGCACACTTTGTTTTCTTGTCCCTTGGCAATGAAATCTTCTGGTTGATCCATATAGATCTCTTCCTCGAGATCTCCATTAAGAAATATAATTTTCACATCCATTTAGTGAATGAACATGTTATGAATTGATGCAAGTGCTAAAAAAATTCTGATAGAGGAGATCCTGACAACAGGAGAATAGGTGTCAAAGAAGTCAATATCCTTTTGTTGAGAGAAATCCTTGGCAACTAATCTGGCTTTATATTTGTCAATAGTGCCATCGGATCTGAGTTTCTTCTTAAAGATCCATTTATGACCTACAAGTTTACATCCTGGAGGAAGCTCAGTGAGAATCCAAGTGTTATTATACATTATGGACTTGATCTCACTGCCAATGGCTTCTTTCTAGAAAGGAGACTCATAAGAGTCCATTGCCCCCTTGAAAGAGTTAGGATCGCCTTTCACAAGATAGGTAAAGAAATTTTCACCGAAGAATGTAAGAGTCCTAGTTATTTTGCTCCTCCTAGGTTCAGAATTAGTTGCAGAAGCAGAACTCGAAGAAGGGATATCAGAGACAGAAGAGTGCAAGAAGGATTAATAGGAAATCTAGACTTGAAAAGAAAGATGTTTTCAAACTAAACATCCCTACCTTCGATGATGGTATTGTGGATATTTCACTGATCTCAGAGTTAACCACTAGAAATCGGTTAACATTGCTATCTAGTGCATATCCGATGAAGATAGCATCAACAGCCTTAGACCGATTTTCCTTTTCTTCAGTTTCAGAATTAAAACCTTAGCCAGGCAACCCCAGACTTTGAAAAATTGAATGTTAGGAGTTCTCTCTTTCCAACATTTATAGAGAGTAACATCAGAGTCTTTTTGGGAAACCCTATTGAGGATAAAACAGGCAGAAAGGATAGCTTCACTCCAAAGGTTCTCGGGTGCACGCACCTGAGCTGAGTAACATGCAGTTCACCAGGTCTATCAGTATTTTGTTCTTCCTTTCAGCTACACCATTGGACTGATGTGTGTAAGGAGCAGTTACCTCATGAATAATGTCGTGCTTTTGATAATACTCAGTCATTTCATTTGAGGTATACTCCCCCACCATAATCAGATCTTAAAATTTTATCTTTTCAAGTTGGTTCTCAGCTTCGGATTTATACATCTTAAACCAATCGAAAACTTCATCCTTGAATTTGAGAAGATATGTGTAACAGAATTTGGAGTGATCATCAATGAATATCACAAAATATATTCTACCGCCTCAAGTGAGAACTCTGTTCGAGTCGCGCACATCACTATGAATAAGTTCGAGGGGTTCAGATGTCCTTGTAATGGAAGAAAATGATTTTCGGGTATTCTTATCCTGAACATAGATTTCACATCTAAAAGATGTGCAAAAGAAAATTCAGAAATGAGATTCAAGTTAATTATTTTCTTAATAGAACTGAAATTGACATGTCCCAATCTTCCATGCCAGATATCACAAGACTCAATGTTCAAAACAACAGGAATAGAAATTTCATTATCAAAAGAGTTGAATACATTGAGACGAAAAAGGCCATCACAAACAAAACCTTTTCCAATGAAAACATTAGACTTGGAGATTGAAAAGATTTGAAAGAAGAAGAGTTTGCATGAGAAAAAGAATGAAAGTGATTGAGTTTCTTGAACTTCTTACCCTTGGGATTCATAAATTTGCGCTTAGGCTTATCTTCCACCAAATTGACTTTGGCTATTAGTTCAGACTTGGGTTTAGAATTTTGTCTATACTGATCTTCCATGCGAATTGCTATTAGGGCTTGAATTAGAGTTAGATCACCTTATTTGTGACGGAGGTCTCCAACAAAGGCTGACTAAGGAGGGGGTTTATCAATGAGACATGACACCTTGTAACCGTCAGAGAATTGATTTCCTTTCGATTGAAGGTGTCGGATATAATCTTAAAATTCATGAGGTTGATCATTGATTGGTTTAGTATCAGACATCATAAATTTATTGAAGGAGGAGGTGAATCTTTCGATTTCAGCATCGTCGAGGTCATATTCATCCTCGAGAACTGTTCATAGTTCTTTAACACTCTTATATTCATAATAAATATTATATAGACTTTCAGAGAATGCACTAAGAATTCTATGAAGACAATGATAGTCAATTTCCTCAATTTTCAAATAGATGTAGGAGGAAAGAGTTGCATGAGGAGTTTCAATAAGAGAAGATCAAACAGATGATGGTTCAGGAGAAGGTGCAGGAATGGAGTCATTTTGGCTGATATGAGACGTCAACCAGTACTTCATCTAGTTTGCCCACTTCTTAAAGTATGTGCCAGAGAATTTCTCTGATTTAACGCCCTTAGAATGATTAGGGTTGGCCATAGAGACGGGATATTGCTACCTGAATTCTGTATTTCAAAATTATTTGACAATGACAGCATTTAGTTTATATTGGTAGCTTTTAAATTAGATTTTGCAGAATAAAATAGTGCATAGTCCTTCTTTAATTATGTTCTAAATAGTCCAAGCAAGATATAACTAGATATAGATTTGTCTTTTTAATTTTTTCTAATTTGAAATAATTTTTAAAAGTTATTCCAATTTTTTAAAGCTAATTTACTTCTAAATTTCTAATCAACAAGTCCAATTAAATTTTAGAAATAAACTAGCGGGAAATAATATAAGATGTAACTTGCAAGATTCAAGACAAATAATTCTTAAAACAATAGCAAGAAATAGACAATTTTAATTTGACAAATTTATTGCAATAAGCAGTTAATTAACCAATGAATGTATGTAAAAATCTTGCAATACGAGTTTATAAATAAGACAAGATTTAAATAATTTAAATTATCTTGTAAAAAATTTACTTTTCATAACAAAATAAATAAGATGTAGTGACAACAATTGAATAAAAATTCGTAATGAAAAGGATAAGGTTATTAAGAGTTTCTAGGATCTTATATTGAAAGATTTTGCCAAGTCAGAATTTGAACAAAAGAATTTTACTATGCAAGAACTAGTAACATATAGACATATTACGATGAAAATTTTCCTTTTAAGAATTTAAATAATTAATTTTACTTGCAAGAAAATTTTCTAATTGCATATAATTCTAATGCATGAACCAGATAAGTAATTATATTGCATGAACAAATATTAAAAGACTTAATTAAATTGCATGAAATAATTATTAAACAATAATCTATCTTCTAGATTGTTGGGTATATAACATAACTTTCTAATTTTCCAAACATGCAACAAATTAAAGAATAAATTTTTTAATTAAATTAAATATTTGTCCTAAGCATGCAATTAATATAACAGAATTAAAAGAAAATTAGATTGCTAGCCTAAGGTGACAGTCGTGCAGCAGCACTGCCCTATAAGATAGATGGTCGACTCCTCGTCCGGACCTTAAAATGACCTCGTCTGCGGTAAAAACTCCCTCGGTAGTTCACCAGCACCCAGCTCAGGACGATGAGCTAGGCCTCTACTCAGACAGAGATTCGTTGCCCAGAAATAAAATGAAAACTCTAACAGAATTTTATAATAAAGAATTGTAGAGAAGGGAGATAGAGTTAGGACAGAATGAATGTAGCTGTTCTTGCCTATGCCAGAATGAACTGTGAGGAGTATTTATAGCTACTCGGAGCCTAGTGGTTGCAATAGCTCCCGCTCAAAATCCGCACACGATCATGCGGTTCGCGATACACGCGAGCAAATCCGGAATACTAGGTCAAAACGAATTAAAAATTCCGAAAAATCTCAAACTGAATTTTTAAATAAAGCGGATAAAAAAAAACAAAAAAATTTCAAGTTCAATAACCCTGAATCGAACTGCATTCGTGTCGGCAGGTCGTGGGTGCACGCCACCCGAAACCGGCCCGATTTGGCTTGTGTGTGCACACGTATGAGGATGTCGCCCACGACCCAACACTATAACATGGGAGAAGTTAGTATATATACTACTCAACCTCTCTCATCTCCTATCCAATGTGGCACTAAAAACCAAAGCCAAATAAGATGAAAACTCAAGTTTTTCCTCCAAATTCAAAACACATCCAACAAATTAATATCTTATTGATTGTTTACAGAAACATCAAATCCAGTAATATCATAGAAATATCACAAAAATAAGTTCTCACTTTTGTTTTAACGTTTATGTTACCAGAAAAAACATGAAGAAAAATATAAAAAAAAATTTAGTCTAATATATGAGGCTTGATTTAGTCTCATACTGAAATTCATTCACAAAGATAGAAAACTTAGCAACCACTCAGAATTATATTTCATAAAAACAAAAGAAAAAAAGAAAAAAAAGGAAAAAAAAATTAAGGAATGTTTACTTCAATCTCGGGGAATTCCATATCCTTGAGCATGACCTTCAAACTCGTCTCATTACCTAAAAACCCCACAAAAAAAAACGATTTTTAGCACAGAAAACGAAAGAAAAGTTAGGTTTTCAGCACAAAATCTTAGAATCGAAATTAGGGGACTCACCAGATTGAGAACAGCTAGCTGAGCAAGGAACGGACCGGCGAGGGTTAGCAATGGAGAAGGATCGATGAGAGAGAAAGAGGCGGCGACAATGAAAACGAGTGTGAGAGTGAGAAGAGAAGACGGCGAGAGAGGAGGCGACAGAGGGGAAGCGGATGAGAGCCATCGGAGACGAACAAAGGGTTGTTTGCGGTGGTCCAGTTTTTTTTTTTGGGTTTAACAGGGATCCTATAATGGGCCCGAGAAGGCCCAGATACATCCCTGGAAAAGCCCTCATTCAACCCATATCTAAAGTCAAGAATAATCTATTCTTTCATTTCCGGGGGACTTCAAATACAATTTTCATGTATTATTTTACTAGAATACCGCCGGTGGTGAAAACCGACTGACGGCAAAGAAGAGGGGGAGGAAGAGGAAAATGAAAGAGAGGGAGGAGAGAGAAGGAGAGGGAGTGGTGGAATGAAGTGGAGGAGAAGAGAAGGAAGAAGAGGAAGATGAGAGAGGGAGAGGGAGAGAGAGGGCGGTGGTGAAAGGAGGAGGAGGAGGAGATGAGGAAGGAGAGGGAGGGGAGAGGGCGGTGGTGAAAGGAGGAGGAGATCAGGAAGGACAACGGCTGGCAGATAAAAATGAGGGGACAAACAGACGGACAAATTTTATATAAGAATCACAGGAGAAAACCTCCCTCGCTTCGCTCGGTCGGTTTTGATTAGAAAAGACAGTATTCAACACTAGCCAAACAGTTAAATATTTTGATTTGTAATATAATATTTAAAAGGATACGAATAAGGACTTTGGACGGGGAGGAGTTTGAGGTGGAGAAGTGGTGGCTATTCATTGATTATTCATCAAATGTGCAATTTTTTAGTCATATTTTCACATTTATTTTTATAAAATAATGCTATGTGATTGTATTTTTTTTTCTTAGTAATGTGCATGCCTCTATAATTAAAAGAAGAAAAGTAAAAAAAAAATCAAAAGATTAAAAAGAAGTCCAAAAGTCCAACAAGCCAAAGAAATTCAGAGATAATCCCTAATACTAATTGGAGATAAAGGGAAAAATCAACTTAAATTCAAGTTGTTTAAGCTTCAAGTCAAAGATAAAAAAGAAAATTCAAATTTAAACACGGATTTGGAGATGACCTGCTTCTCAAGTTAAAGAGAAAGAATATTCTCTCAAAATCTAATCTTCAAATGAAGATTCTAAGGATATATCCCTTGATGAACAGACAAGTTGAAGTAATTATATTTGGAGATAAGAAGGAAAATCCATGTTAGTTCGGAGTTCTAAATCAATTTAGACTCAGATTCAGAGTGAATATCTTTTAGTATTTTAAGTATAACTTTTTCTACAGAAACACAAATAAGATAATTCAAAATGATTCAGAAAGAGAACTTAAAGAGCTATAATTTTTATGTTTATCACTGTTTTCAATTCTATCGTTTGATAAGTCATATTCAGTAATAAACACGCCAACTAGCTGCAGACCAATTCAGAATTGAATTTCCACATAAAATTCTGGACAAATCAAATCAAGTTAGAGATAATGGGAGAATTCTAATTCAGAAATTGATAATAGCTTGCTCCCCAAGTCAAGAGATAGGGTATTATCTTAATATTCAAAGTTCAAATTTAAGTTCTGCAAATATATCTATTGATGATTGCACAACTTCTATTAGGAGTCAATCCACTACTTCTACTTTAAATAGAGAAGTAGAGCATAAGGAAAATGACATCTCAAAAGGAGAGATCAAAACTTAGAGTTCTCTTTAGTTTTCTTTTTCAAATATTCATTATAGTTTTCAATTTTAGAGAAAGAATTATAAAGAAAAGACGAGTGCTTGTAATTGATGGTGGCAACTCAATAAAGTTTTTTCTGTTCTTTTTAATTTATCTCTTTTTATTTTTACTTACTTTAATTGCTTTATTTACTTTCCTCTGCTTCTTTATACTTTCTTTTTAATCATGCCTTCTTTGTAACTTGGTTTAGGGAGAGTTCCATGACAGAAAAGAGAGGAAGAATTATATTTACAATAACAATAGATATAATCTTCTTTAAAGATAGTTATATTGAGAGTAACAGCCAATGAAACTATCACACTTCTCCTCATCGTTACTCAACTTAATTGATCTCTTACTTTCCTTTAATTACTCCAAAACATGTTTTTTCTTCTCTTATTTATTTTCTTTCTTTTTAACATAGTAATCAAAACACCAACACCATCCTTCTAATTTAGCTTAATCTTTTTTTTTTCCTTTTAAAACAAAGAAGATCTTAACCGGTGTAGTAACTTAGGAAGAAGACTTACACAATGCTTCCATTGTTGTCCCTCCTTGTTGATCACGAACCGTTAACTCTAGGCCACACGGTAGCATTGAAGACCTAACATTGTTCTAAAGTTCTGTATTTTTCAGTGTGAAGGTTTGGCTCGATCAAATTTTAGCGTCGTTACCGGGGAGGGATCATAATTTTTATTCCTTTTGATTTACTTTAAGCAGTTTACTTTTCTTCTTTGTTTTTGTGTCCAGGAGCTAATACTTGAAAACTAAAGCTGCAGTAGACATATTGCTACTATGTGCCTCTGTCCAAGAAGGCAGAGCATTAGAGCCCATAACAGTAGTGAATTACTAACTGTAGTTTCTTACAGATTGCTTGAAATTCAAGGATTTAGTTACTTCAATTGATAGTTTTTCTGTTTAACATATTTTGCACACTGTTCTAAGCTCAACAGTAACATGGTTATTTATTAATGCTAAAAAATGTTTAGACATTACATTCTAGGCATTTGTTTAATTCGTCACATTTAAATTACTGTTGAAGAGTGCTACAGTCAAGGTACATCTGCATTGCATATAGCTTAGGAAACACACTTATATTTTATTGCTTGGGTGTTATTTTTGCTATATACTTGAACACTCGCACTAAAACGAATTACGGGCTTGTCTTATAAACAAGATAAGGTGAAAAAGTCATTACCCTTTCTTAGCCCAAAAACCATCTCCTCACTCACTAACCTAGCCTAACTTAAAATTGAGTAGACGTTGGCCTTATGGACATCTCAGACTCAATAGAAGACTGACATAAGGGTGAGTTGATTAGAATTTGAGTCTTCCCAAATCGGTGTCAAAGGTCGGGAATTGAGAAGCGAAACCTCAAATGCTGGGGGTTTGGCTTAATTAGGCCTGTCACTTTTAGCGCAGATACCTCCCACCAATCTTGCCCTGATCTGGCCGATTAACTTGTGGTCAGATTCTGCAATATACCCCCATGGACAATCTAACCAGTTAGGAGTCATCTTGTCTAAGATCTATCTTAACTTAGGTTAGATTTTTCTTTGTTTATTTGTTTGTGTTTGTGTTTGTTTTTGACATTTTTGTGATATGGACTACAATTACAATTATTTAAATGCTTATAGTGATCCATACTTTACACTGACCTCTTTTGATTCGGATATTACCAACCCAACATTTCATAACTTTAACCAACCAAGTATGTCTGACTGGTCTTATCCGAATTAGTATATGTCCCAACCCTAGTATTATGAACAAGATTGGGATGATCTGAAAGTACACCTAGAGGGGGTAACTAGGTGCAAGGCTAATCTATGACAAATAATGCGGAATTTAAAAACTAAATGCAACACACTTAGTGTAACCAAAGAGTGTAGTCGAATTCTCGGTTAAAGGCTCTGGACTATCTCCTCTAAATTCCTCTAAATAAGAGTTGAGGTTCTATATGAAGCTCTCTTGGTTAAACACAAGTGAGGCACACACACAAACAATACCAAGCATATAAATATGAATGAACAATATGAATCAATACAAGGCACAATATAAAAGAGAGAGTTAGAGAAAGTGGATCAAACACAAACACACGGATATATTTCGAGGTTCGAGAACACAGCTCTACGTCCCCACCTTCACACAGAAGGATTTTCACTAACTCGTTCACACAGGACTTCCCACACAGAGAACCTCCACTGAGGATTTGGGCAAATACAATTAGGGAGTATACAACTCCTTTCTCAACCAATACAACCTCTCACTAGAGGCAAGGCACAAAACCAACACGAGATCAACCTCATAAAAGAGGGATCGACACTTAGCCAAACAATAACAATCACCTCGCACTTGAGGGATTCCAACTCAATCTCCACCTCTCACTAGAGGGATACAAGTACCACTTTCACAATCACCTCTCACTAGAGGGATATCAACTCAATCACCTCTCACTAGAGGGATATCACAATGAATGGAAGGTTTACAACTTGTTAGTATCTTTCAACCACAAACCAATTCTTTCTCAAAAAACAATGATCCTATGGATAGGATAGATAGATAAACTCAAGTGTGAGAAATAAAGAGTTTATAAATCAAAAACATAAAGAAAAACTCTTGGGAAAACTTCTAGAATATAATGGAAATGAAGATCAAAAATCAATCCCAAAGACTTCTCCTTTTCTTGATTTTTCTAACCCTTTAAAACAAATAAAGATAAAATCTTTTGGCTCTAAAAAAAGATTTTGAAAACTTGTAATAAAATACTAGAAAGAATGAGAATTTTGCTCTTCAAAAACTTGTTTAAAACTAGCCAAGGAATGGGGTATTTATAGCCCCAATCCAAATTTGCCCGTTGGCAGCTGGAAAGGGCAGAATTGCCCTTCCGATCGACCGCCCGGTCGACCGGCCCAACGGTCAGATTTCTGACCGTTATGCCTCCGGTCGACCGGGGCCATTTCCAAATAGCAGAGCTCTCTGGACGGTCGATCGGCCCACCAGCCCTGGCTAAGTGCATATTCTGTGCGGTCCGGTCGACCGACTTTTGCCTTCGTCGACCGGTCCGGTCGACCGACAAACAGCCAGTCCAGCCTAATATAGGTTTAAAAACTTGATGTTTTATCTTTAATTAAATCCCATAAAATCACATAAATTTCACAAAAGTCAGTTCTTATTAGATCTTTGAAATACAAATATGTGTGACAAAATTCAACATATATTTTAAACAATTTGAACCATTTTTGTGAGATAGAAATTTGCCTTAAACCAAAATCTATATTTTCCAAAACTTAGATTTTTGAAATGGAAATCCAATTTTTTTCAAAACACATGTAAATACAAAAACATGATATTTAAACAACTTTGAAGCATGTTGTATATGAATAGAATCTAATATACATGAAATATAGTATATCTATGTTTTTGACATGAAATCCAATATTGGTTAAATCAAAAACCAATAAACTTAAAATAAGTGTGTGTGTGTATAGTGAACTTGAGTATATCAACACTATCTAATCTTTACGATGATCTAAACACAATCTTAAACTAGACAAACCAATGTCTTCTTGTAAAACGTTATCTCCAAGTCGACTCGATCCAAACGTGATCCACCGAGCTTGGCTCCAACCGAGTGCTAGATGTGAACATGACGCTCGAGCTTTTGAATCACCATGTGAAATTTCCAAAACACCTTTGTTGAAGCTAATCACCTACTAATATCTTGATCAAATATCTGAAACTAATATCACAAGATTATTAGTAAATTATAACTACATGAGTTAATCATCATCAAAACTAGAGTGAAGGGACTCTGGGTCAATAATCTCTCACTTTTTGATGATGACAAAACTTATGGAGTTATGTATACATGGATTAAAGTTAAGCTTCAAAGAAGCTCCCCCTTAACGCATGCATAGCAATAAATAATAAAGATATGCAATGAATGCTCAACATAAATATGCATAAACATGCATTAAATAAGGAAATGAAACAAACATGATCTTTTATACCAATGAAATAAACATGCTTTTGATACCAATTTTAAAATAAGCATGTTTTTAAAAAAATGTTGCTCTTAATACCAACAAAAACTCTTGATACCAACAAAACAATAAATGATGCTCTTGATACTAATACCAACAAAAGATGCTTTTGATATCAATGGTAAAAGATAACATGCATATATAAAACTCCAAAATATCTCTCCCCTTTTTTGTCAATTCATCAACAAAGGGGTGCAAACAATAAAAGGCATAAACAATATTTTTCTCTCTTTTTGCATAAATCAAACAATAAAGGTATATATGCTATACATTCATGAAGAGGAGAGACGTGAAGTTAACTCCCCATGTATACATGCATTTATATGAAAAGAGATGATTAAACCCTAACCATATAAAACATCATATGCAATGTATAAAAGGAGGTGTGAAGCTCCCTCTACACACGTGTACTACATAACAAAGAAAGGTCAATCACTTCAATATGACATACACTCAACATGAATCTATATATAAAGAAGATGTTAAGCTTCCCTTGCATATAAGCAATAAATATCAAAATGATACCAATTGAAAGATATATCAAGTTAGTACGGAGGTATACATCAAAACATCATCATACTAATTTATGATATCAATTGAAAATAAACAAAACATTTTGAAGAAACCAACAAAAATTTTGGTATCAATTGAAAGATATAAACATATAGGTAATCTTGATACCAATTGTAAAAATTAGTACCAATTGAAAATATTTTACACTTTTGATACCAATTGAAAAACATAAACCAATCTTTTTGGTTAAACACTAAAATCATTTTGCAATAGAGATACCAAATAGAGAATACTTATCAATTTAAGATTCTTAATACTAATATTAAAAATGAAACATATACCAATTGAAAATAATTTTCATTAGGAGTATAGGAAATCAAATGAAAACTAAGATATCATTTTTCAACATAAAGAGTGGGAGTAAGATATCAATGGTAAACAAAACTGATTTAAAGGTAAAACATGAATTTTCTCCCCCTTTATGAGATACTAATGAAAGCAATACATAAGCTTGTATAAGATATCAATTTAAAAATAATTGTCATTAAGGACTAAATCAAACTTAGCATGACAAAACTTGTGCTCAAAGATATAAAGATATAGTAAGCACAATCAAAACACACACACACACACACACACACACACACACACACACACACACACATATATATATATATATGTATGAAAATATAAATACCAATCGAAATTGATACTATTTGAAGTTGAAGTATACATATATAGAAATAAATATGAGTATATAAAATAAATATCAATTGTGATACCAATTAAAAACACAATGAGAATCAAGTGTATAACTCATACTCCTCACCACCCATTTCATACACATGTTTAAATAGATTTTCAATAATGCATACAAGGCATGGTCGCCTAACTAACCGCCCATAATGGGTAGCGATTTTCAAAAAAAAAGTTTGAAAATAGTTTTAGCAAAATTGAAAACTCTACCAAAATGAAGAATACACAACTAGTTATGTGATAAAATTGCAAACTAGTACGAAATCCTTCAAGCAAAGAATAAAATAAGAGAATATCTATGAAACATGAAAATCACATGATCATTAAACACTCAAAGGTCTATAAGCACATATAGTCTCATAAAAACAAATCATGAGTAAACAAGAATGATGTGAGTGTACAAGTATAATGTGAAATACAAAGTCATATAAATAGGCAATAAGCTCAATGTGAAATTCTTTTATAAACGAAAACACGAAAATCATTAAAATTTAATTTTCTATAATACAACTTCAAGGCAAATGTATGTTTAGTCTAAATCTAAAGGTATACATACATATCCATAAACACAAATGAGTCTAAATAAGGATTTGCATGAAACGCAAAATGACTCAATGGTATACATGTATATCCAATAGTTTTAAACAATTTAACATATATATGTAGCTAAAACATATCATCATGAAAACATGCACAAAAATAGGGAATACAAGTCAAAATGTATGAATCATCAAAACTAAGCTATACTAGTATATCTAATGGGTACAAATGAGCATTCAAGTACAAACATATAATAATCTATTTGTGGCTCATTAGTTGTACAAGTATATGCACAAGTTTTAATGAAAAATTACATCTACACATGTAATCAAAACATGAAGTATAGAAACAAAACATAAATATGATCATTATATGAAAGCACATATTTAGAGTCATGATATATATGATAGCTAAACTAAAGTGAGAACACAAAAGTAATAATCCATATGAACATGGGTGTAACTCAAATACTATACATGTATGTCACCAATCTAATTATCATGACATTTATCACAATAATCATGAAACATCAAAAACATGCTAAAATCAACAACGGAAGCATGTAAACATAAATGGGAGTTAGAGATTATTATCAAAACCAAGAGGGTACATCTCTATGTCTCCAAACCAAGGTGGTCCTCCCACCAAACTCTCCTTGAAAGTGATGCATCCAAAATAGTTACCATTTAGCTCGGAACGCATCCACTTCAAGGTATCATCACTCTCACGTCAAGTGAAAGCCCAGACCTACATCAAATAAAATAGGGATGAATTTTGGTACCTATACTCTTTTGGGTCCATGGGGGTTAGCTCATTTCCTAGCCCAAACAAACTTATTTGCTAAATTTGCATCATGTACTCTATCATAACAAGACTTAGCAAGGTGGCCCTTACGTCCACAATGTGTACAAGTGTATACATCAGCATACATCGTGTTATGTGTATGAATATGAGGAGCATGTGTATACTGTGATTTGTGTGCATGCATATGTGGAACTTGTTTCTTGCGAAACATGGATTCCAAACATGTGTGATTCAAAGCACATTGGCTCAAACTGGAGCCCAAACAATCAACATTTTTCTTCAACATACAAATATCATTTTCAATCATGAAAGAGGAGGTGTATGCAATAGATACATTAGGTAGTGAAGCTATTCTATCATGGCAAACATGAGAGTCTAAATTATTTTTCAAAGAAATATTTTTCTTAGAAACCAAATCCAATTCTTTTGATATAGAAATAATTTTGTTTTTCAAAGAGTCATTTTCTTTGACAACAAAATCAAATTTTGAAGATAAAGTCTCATTTTTCTTCAAAACATTTTCACAATCATTTTTTGTTTTCAAAATTTTATTTTCTTTTAGGGCAAGGTCAAGTTGGGATTTAAGTGAGTCACGTTCACTTGAAATCTTATCCCTCTCTTACAAAACCAATCAAGTTTTGAAACTAAGTCCTTATTTTCTTTATTAAGTCCAAAACTTTTCTTTTTCAAAAGATTATATTTTTTTAACAATTTTTCACAAACAATAGATAGTTCTTCATTTAATGCATTGGCATCAATATAATCATTACAAGAAGAACTAGCATCATCATCATCTATTGAGCATCCGAGTTTACCTCAAGGGACTCATTCTCTTGGACCATGTAGCAATGTTGCTCGGATTCTCCACTAGATTCCTCCTCCACAATATTTGGCGTTTGAAGTTTTGAAGAGGTCAAAGTGTTCCACACTGCAAACGCGAAATCACAATGAGAAACCAACATAAGATATTATTCGTTAAGCGTGCTTCTAAGTGCCATTAGGGCTTATGCATTGGCCTCTATATGCTTGCTATTGTTGACACTTTAAAAAAGACAAGATTCTTGACTGGGCTGAACAATGTCTAAACTTGTTGACATTTATAAAAGACGAGTAACAGACAAGCTGACGACCAGTCCTAAACCAATCTCCGAGGGACAAATCAGCAACTTGGACTCTACAGATCCAGTGAAGCAGACAGTGAGCCTAGATTGTCTTTGAACAGACCTCAGCAGGTCTAAGATGCTAGGTTAGCTCAACACTTAGCATCACATGAGCCCAAAGAGATAAGCCTCGCCTGAGAGGCTAAGATTGCCCAACTTCGCCTTGAAGCCGTTCAAAGCTCCATCAAGAAGCTAACTTACAGCTTCGCCTGAGGTGCTCAAGTTAACTCCGCAGAGAGTTAGCTTCGCTCGAAGCCACACGCAACCGCGCAAATGGTCGGTAGCTTTGCTACAGATGATTATCCAGCTCCGCTGAAGAGCTTTCTTCTAATTTCGCCAGATGCTTCTTCTAGCTCCGCTATGAGCTCGATGCGGTAGCTCCGCTGCGGGTCTATTATGGTCAACTTTTGACCAATTAAATCTTCAGATGAGATCAAATTAATTCAGGATCAAGATCAAATCTGAGATCAAATTTGGCAGTTGTTTGCCATAATCTCTTGACTCTCCTAAAACGAGTATGAGGATCAGGGGAGATCTTTCAATTATACGGAAAGAATCAAAACAGATCAGGAGACCGACCTACCTGCTATTCCTAACTTCGCAGAAGCTGATTCTAGCCTCGCAGCAAGGCTACTTTCTAGATTTGAACAGATTTGACTCAATCTGTTTTCAGATTTTCAAGGGATAATTATACCCCTGCTCTTCTTATAAATAGCCCATCAGGGGTACACGGAGGAGAGAGCACGCACGAGGCGAAGAGGCTAAAAGACAGAGAGAGGCGGCTAAACAAAGATCTATTCTCTAACTTCTAAGAATTCAGAGAGTTCAGAGAACTACTTCTCTAATCAGGGTGCTGATACCCTAATACCTTCCTTCCTCTCAAGGAATTTCCGGAACCAGGCGAGAAGGAATTCCCAAGTGAAGGCCGTTTGAGAAGTAACGAGAGGGTTCTACCAATCCTCTGTTCTCCGATTCCTTGAACCAGGCGAGAAGGGAATCTTATCGATCGCATCGTCAAAGAGACAAAGTGGTTGCGCGCTGACCAGACTCCTATCGGCACACTTCTCCAGAATCTCAGAGGAGATCTACTTGTAATCTTTTGTGTTACTTGTAATTTAGCTCCTCGACCCCTTTTTGTAAGTTTTCCCCTTTTGTAAAATCAATGGAAAACAAGGTGGCGACTCCGCTGGGGAACGATTTCTCCACTGTTGAGAATCAAGTGTTGCAATGCGACGAACAGACCTTCGGGTCTATCTCTGAATTCAAGGAAGCCGGTGCGGCCAAAGCCCCTCTGGCTAAGTCCAAAGCAAATCTCCGCAGAGACAGATGAGGCTCTTTGCGAGCCTACTGCGGTCCTCTGGCACAACAAGGAAGCAGGCCTGCAGTGCAAGCCTATCACTTTCGAGAACCTGGTCGTTCACTTCGACCAAGAAAAATTTGAAGAAGTCCTCTCTGGGGTGGTCTAATGCTTCATGCACGGAAGTATAGAAAGGTCTCCATGGCCAAGGCCTCAGAAAAGAAACCAGAAGTAGAATTCTGCCGATACCCCTCAGCCTCGCATGTGGCTAATCAGGTTCCCTGCAAACCTAGGTCTCCTTTGTCAAAGCAGATGTGGAGGTCAAAGCAGAAGGCTCTGTACAAAGCCTCAGACGTAGCTACGCCACAAGTGCGTCTCTCTTGCGAAGAAAAAGGCAAGATGCCTGCCTGCTCCAATGAGACTGCTGGCCGCAAAGTCATAACGGCGACCATACCTTCGCGCAATTCAAGAGCAGTAACTCCTCGCGCTAGTCTCGTTCTCATGAGCGAAGCTACTGTACCTCAGGATACGCATGATGTTCATAGCCACGAAGCTGGAACCAAAGCACCACAGCGTGCTTCGCTCCCTAGTCCATCAAGCGCTAAGCTTGCGCTTTGTAGCAGAGCTAAGGGAGATTCCCTAAGTGTTGACAGCGGTGCTTACGCAGCTTCAACACCCAAGGTTCTTAGCCGCGAAGCTAGAGCTAAAGCACTATTTAGTGCTAATCCCCTCCGCGGTGATAAAAGGAGCAGGACATCGTCCTATACGCAATCTAACAAAGCCTCTGCGCTCAATCTTTTAGGCCCAGCTGGGTCTGAATTGCGAGAAATCTTGACAAGTAAATGGAAGTCAGAACCTTTCCAAACTTCTTCCTCCTGTTGTCAACAAGTGAGATGTTAGTTGATGACAGTCCACTCGGTCCATTGCCGGTTAGGACCAATCCCCGCCACTTCTCCAGGCCGACGATCAGTTTTTGATCGACTATCGGTACAAGCTCCGATGAAACATTGTAAAAGGAGTATATCGCGAGATTTACCCTCTGCATCTGTTAACATGATCGGAAGAGGATGGAGCTACACAGGGGTAGACGAGCATCCCACGACACTCCCTACGGCTCCCCAGATCCGGATTATAACTCAGGCTTGGGCGAAGTCTTGGTACATGAAAAATGTGTCTTCCGCAACACCTGATCTAGGGTTGCAATACCCTACAGTTGTGAACAACCATCTTCCTCAACTGCAGTAGCCTCACCAGAATCAAGGAGAGGATCAGTCCAATGGTCTGATGAAGAGGATGAAGCCAGTGGGTATGCCTCTTCGGTGACAGTCAGCTCAGTGCAAATAGACAGAGTATTAGTCAATATGACTGAAAACGGTAATGATGACCTTCGTCGGCGTTTGGAAGCTCAGGAGCAAACTTTCAAGACCCAGCAAGAAGCTTTGGACAACATCCAACAGATGCTCGCGTAACTCCTCAATAACCGGAATAATAATGACACCTGGAGTAATCATGATGAGGAAGAACATCTTAGTAATGAACAACCAAGGATGGAGAAGTCGAAGGAGGGTTCTTCTTTGGACGCTGAAGTCCTTAAAGGCATCCAAGCTCAAATTGCATCCCTAGCTCAGAGGGATGAATTAAAGAAAGTAGGGGCAGTCCGTCCTTACCCGCTGGAATGGGATTCAGTGCCATACTTACCAAAGTTCAAACCACCAACGTTACATACGTACGATGGTAAGAGCTCGCCAAACCAACACATCTACTATTTCCGGTCTCAGACCGATAATGTTATAGACAATGATGCTATCATGGCTAGGCTGTTCATTGGCACCTTAAAGGGGGTAGCATTTGACTGGTTCCGAAGTCTCCCTCCGGGTTCCATCAATTCCTAGATCGACCTGAAAACCCGATTCCTTTCTCGTTTCTATGAGGACGATATCGAGGTAACCATGGACAAGCTCCTCTCCACCGTGCAGAAGAAGGGCGAATCTGTCCGTGACTACATTAAGCGGTTCAGAAACTTGTCTTTGATGTGCCCAGCAGGGATGCCATTACCCATGCTCTTACAGACATGCAGACACAACTTCTTAGACCAAGTAGAGGTTCGCATGGGGGCTGTCAAAGCCTATACCTGGAAAGAACTGGTCGAGCAAGCTGAGATAGCTGAAAAGTCGGCTAAAAAGTTCGAACCATCCACCCCTAAAGGTAAATGGGGTATAAATAATAAAGGACGTAGCGACATGGCGCAGTCTTCTCAAGCCAAAGGGAAGGAGACTGTCCGTAGAATTATCAGGGGATGTGCAGTCGAAGGCCAAGAAGGGTGGCTTCAATAATCAGGAGTCCAAGTTTCCTCTGAAATAATACTCCTTCAAAGACGATTAGGTGGCCACAATATTCCATTTACTCCACAAATGGAATAAATTGAAGCTGCCGAATGCTCGACGTCCCAATGAAATAGGACGCACGAATGATCTCAAATACTGTCTCTTCCACAGGATGATTCACCATCCTACCGATAAGTTCTTTGTCCTCAAGGACAGAATTCAAGCTTTGATCGACGCCAGAGTCCTAACACTAAAGTCAGAACAAAAGAAAGTCACTGCAAATATGGTGACTCTTGAGTTCGGCAAAACCCCAAAGGTCACAGTTCCTGACGGGACTTATCCAGTCCCTGCGCCGTGGCTAGAAGTCACACATTCTGCAGTTAAAACTCAAGATAATAAGGGTCTTATTCCCTTGACACTGGAGACAGGGGAAATTATGTGGATACACTCAGACCTTGTCCAAGACGAACAATGGGATTCAAAGAGGTCCAAGTCGAAGGGCAAATCTTGCAATGTCATCTCCATTTTGCCAAACGAGGGCAATCTTACATCAGCTTCTATTAGCGATTCTGAAGGGGAAAAGCACGCTTGCATGATGCAGGCTGTTGTACCTCGCCCGACGGGTACTCGATCTAGAAAATCATACTTAAAACAATATGAGAAAGTTACTGACGAGACACAACAGTAAACGACATCAGTACAAGTACCAGCATCCGCTTCAGTTCCAACCAAGGGAAAGGAGAAGCCTAAGGAAGTCCAGTTCGATCATGTCCTAATGAAGCCTTCAGGCCCAGGGCTAAACACGCCCTTTCGTTTTGACATATTGGCCCAGCTGGCTAATATCCCCGCTCGTATTACCATACACGAGCTCCTTCTTCTCTCAAAAGAGACAAGAGAAGCACTGGCTAATTCAGAATCATTCCTGACGTATATGCCAGAAATCCCTAAAGATGACGCTCAGTCTTCTTTCTTGCCCTGAATGCCATCATGTACAATCAAAGGTACCTGCTATCACCTTCACAGCGGAAGATATGCTTCTCAAGGATAACAAGCACGATCGACCTCTGTACTACACCGGATACATCGGTTCAACATACATTGAAAGGGTATAGGTTGATCCGGGGTCTGCACTCAGCATCATCCCCAAAAGGCTCATCTACTTCCTCGGTATACCACTATATAGGTTGTCCGCAATCACTACAACATTATACGATTTAATGCCGGGAGTAGTCATCCACTTGGGAAAATTCGACTCCGTTGCCGAATCGGGAGCCTGAAGTCTGAAGTGACGTGCTATGTCATTGATGCTGACACGTCATACAACTTGCTACTAGGATGACCGTGGATCCACGCCAACTGGATCGTTCCCTCCAATCTACACCAGTGCTTCAAATATGTTGAAGATGATGCAATAGTACGAACTATCTTCGCTGAGAAGCAACCATTCAAAGTGGTGAAAAATTACTTCACTGACGCTCTCCTGTATCAAGAGACCGATGAAACATCGAAAGAATCATTACCGGACGATGATGATAGTGGCAATGAGGCGGATTCAGAATTTGAAGCAGATATGCCAGCCATTTTGATTGGTGAACCGATTATAACATGTTTTAATAATCCCCAATGTAACACCTTCTGAAGATGAGGGCGAATGGGTAATTAATGATAATATTTCCTTTGATTATCCTATGACGTTGGGTTATTTGAATCCATTACGGATAACTCTCTGTACATCCCTTTACATAAATCAAGTGCGTCCAGTACACCCATGGAATCTGTAGAAGGGGCCGTTTTAGTGATCCCTCCATCCAAAGACGGTCAGTCACCGATAATTTTCGGTAGAGCCCAACTACGAGGGTCCACAGCTACGGATTCAAGTTCAGACTCAGACGCCCCACAATTTTTCCATTACGCGCGATCAGCACGCCATATGATGAAGAAAATGGGGTACAACCTAAAATATGGAGAGGGCCTGAATTTCAAAAAAGGAAGGCGTAGTTTGCTGCGTAATTTTGTGCCAAAAGGGAAACCTACAAGTTACTATGATTACACAGGTAGGGGGTTGGGATACGTTACACCCACACCACCAGCAACAGTTCAATCCCGGGATGGCGAACCGATTCCATCACATTCTGCCTCTTCCTCCAAGTGGGACTCAGATGTCAGTGTCGGAATGATGTTCAAGAATCTCACCGTTAATATGACTTCAAGCAGTCAATTGGAGCCTGCGGAATCTACTGATGAGGAACCATGGGCTCAACAATTAGATCTCAAATAGGAAAAGCGATTCGAACTGCGCGAACCACCTACTAAAGACAAGGTGGTGCAGGTCAACTTGGGTAGTCAAGATCACCCTAAACCCATCTTTATAAGTGAAAGCTTATCGCTTATGGAAAAAGAAGAATTAATAATACTCGTAAAGGAGTATATAGACGTCTTCGCATAGAACTACGAAGACATGCCCGAACTTGATCCCCAAGTAGCCATGCATCGTCTAAATATTAAGCCTGACGCGAAGCCAGTCAAGCATGAACAACGTCGGTTTCGCCTGAACATTATGGAGGCTATTGAAGTCGAAGTTCATAAGCTCATTGTATGTGGCTTTATACGGGAGGAACAACATCTAGATTGGGTTGCTAATATCTTACCATCCTCAAGAAGAACGGGAAAATTTGGATCTGTATCGACTACCGTGATCTCAATATAGCTTGTCCTAAAGACGAATTCCCACTGCCCATCACTGATGTCATGATTGACAATACCTGTGGATTTGAAAGAATGTCTTTTATGGATGACTTTTCAGGGTATAATCAGATTAAGATGTATCTCGACGACGAGAAGCATACTTCATTTCGGACGCCATTGGAGGTATACTGTTACACTGAGATGCCCTTCGGGCTAAAGAACGCCGGAGAAACCTATCAGCGGGCAATGAGTATAATCTTCCGCGATCATCTTCGAAAAATGATAGAATGCTATGTCGACGATATTGCTATCAAAAGCCGCAATAAGAATGACCATCTTCGTGATTTGAGAACCATATTCGACATAATGCGGACTCATCAGCTGAAGATGAATCTGACAAAATCCTTCTTGGGAGTTTTGAGTGGCAAGTTCCTTGGGTTTATTGTTACATCAAAAAGAATTCATCTTGACCCGGACAAAGTCAAAGCCATTCAGGACATGCATCCACCGAGGAACCTTAAAGAGCTTAGAGGCTTGCATGGTAGACTAACTTATATTAGGAGATTCATCGCAAATCTCTCGGGCCACTGTCAACCGTTCACCCGACTCATGAAAAAGGGCGCTTTCTTTGTATGGGATCAAGCTTGTCAGGAAGCTTATGAGGATATCAAGAAATATCTCACAAAACCTCCAGTCTTAGTAGCACCCATATCAGAGAAACCATTCTTACTTTATGTGAAAGCTGTGGACCATTCTTTTGGTGCCCTGCTTACTCAAAAAGACGACAATGATCACGAACAGGCCATTTATTATCTAAGCAGGACTCTGATAGGAGCGAAATCTCGCTATAATCCTATTGAGAAGGAGTGCTTTGCTCTTGTCTTTGCCGTTCAGAAGACACGATATTATTTGGTCGGCCAAACCATACATATCATTTCCAGAGTGAATCCTTTGCGTTTTCTCATGACGAAGCCAGGATCATTAAATTCAAGATTAGCTAAATAGGCGCTTCTTTTGTCTCAATACAACATGATCTTTATCCCTCAAAAGGCGGTTAAAGGCCAGGCCCTTGCAGAGTTCTTGGCTGCTCATCCAGTTCCGGAGCACTCAAAACTTCATGAAGATATTCTAGATGAAGTCTTCGAGTCTAATGTAACCTCAGAGGATGAAGTTTGGCAGATGTTCTTTGATGGAGCATCACGAATAGGCCCTAAAGTAGGATCATTGCCGGCGTGGGGGTTGTGTTTATCTCTCCACAAAGTCTTGTCCTTCCTAGAGTATTTTCTCTGACGGAATCATGCTCTAACAATGTAGCGGAATATAATGCTCTACTCATCGGTCTTCAACTCGCCCACGGAATGGGGGTACACTACCTTGAAGCTTACGGCGATTCAAAACTGATTATCAATCAGGTTAAAGGCGAATATGAGGTCCGTCACGAGGATTTGGTGCCTTATTATCACACAGTCATCGAATTGGCTAATCTGTTTGATGGCTTTTACATCAGGCACGTATCTTGATCTCAGAATACTAAGGCGGATGCTCTGCTGCATTAGCAACAACTCTAGCCCTGCCAGTCGACACTGAGTATCACCTCACAGTGGCGACTCGACACCTTGTCTACTCTAAACATATGTTAAGAACCAGAGAAGTTTATAATATCTCGACGGATCTGGAGCCGAGAGATTGGCGATTTCCTTTCATCGCCTATACATGGTCTGCTGCCAGATAATCCTAAAGAAGCGGCATCTATCAGACGAAGATCTCTCCATTTTTACTACGATCCAACTCTGAAGACACTTTACCGTCGTTCATATGACGGTGTCCTCCTCCGTTGCCTTTCTAATTCAGAGGCACAGGAAGTGCTTAAAGAAGCACACGACGGCATATGTGGAGCTCATCAGCTAGGTCCAAAACTTAAAGACAGATTGCATAGGCTTGGATATTATTGGCCAACCATGATAGCCGATGCCATCCAATGTGCACGAAGGTGTAAAGCATGCCAAATCCATGCGGACTTCATACACCAGCCTCCAGAGTTGCTCCACCTAACTGTTGCTTCATGGCCATTTGAAGTATGGAGAATCGATGTCGTAGGGCCAATCAGCCCCTCTTCGACAAAAGGACACTGATTTATTCTGGCAATAACTGATTACTTTTCAAAATGGGCAGAAGCAATACCACTGGTCCAAGTTAAAACTTCCAACATGGTTAATTTTATCAAACACCATGTCATCCATCGATTTGGTGTCCCTAGGCGGATCATCCATGATAACGGTCCTCAATTCATATGCCAGATATTCTATCGATTCTATGATAAATACCAAATTCAAAATGTGACTTCAACTGTCTATAATCCCGCCGCTAATGGTTTGGCGGAAGCATTCAACAAAACAATCATCAAGTTACTCAAGAAGTTCGTCGCCTCGAATAAGCGAGATTGGGACGAAAAGCTTGGTGAATGTCTTTGGGCCTACCGAACCACGGTTCGGACCCCGATAGGCAATACGCCTTTTTCCCTTGTGTACGGGTGTGAAGCAGTCATACCATGGAAAATCTAGATGCCGTCATTAAGAGTTGCTCTGACCACTAAGATCACATCAGAAGACAATGATCAGTTGCGTTTTCAAGAGCTAGAAGCCCTAGATAAGAAGCGATTACAAGCTCAGCAGCATATCGAGTTGTATCAAGCTCGAATCTCAAAAGCCTTCAACAAGAAGGTCAAACAAAGAGTCTTCCAGAAAGGAGATTTGGTTTTAGCCGTCAGACGACCAATGATCATGACGCACAAAATCAAAGGCAAATTTCAGCCTAAATGGGAAGGACCGTTTGTAATAGAAATAGTCTATTCAAACGGAGCATATCGCCTTATGACATCAGACGGTGATTTACTCATGATGCCGATCAATGGCAAGTTCTTAAAGAAGTATTATCCATGATTAAGGATCCTTCTTATGATCAAGTTAACACTACACCTCTGATCAAGACCTTCAAATCCAAGGAATGCAGAAAGAGCCCTCTCTCTTCCTCCAAACGAGATTATACAAACATAAACTGGTAGGAACCTGGTCATACACTGGTTGTCTCAAAGGAGAATCAATGTTACATGCACTAACTACATGATCCAACACCTTTAACGGTTAAGGATAGAGGAAAATGTTGGCCTTTAAGCCCAATATAAGTCCTCGACAACTCATCATGCTGAGGGGAATAGCATGGCTAGCCCGACTCAAATGGTAGTTGGTAAAGGCATATCAAACCCATTGACAGCTGAGGATTTGCTAAAAATCCTAAGGGACCTGTTCCCATTTGATTCCCTCTCCAAAATCACTTACCAATTCTTACCCATAGAATGGTAAGACTACTTATAAAGATCTTTTCATCTATTTCGTTGTTAAGTTAACATTAAACCTATGACAGTGATTTTCTCATTTCTCTCTGTGAGAACGAGACCCTTTCATGCTATGTTTAACAGTATACCTATGACATCCATTTCGCTGTTAACATTAAACCTATGACAGTGATTTCCTTGTTTCTCTCTGCGAGAACGAGACCCCTTTCATGCTATGTTTAACAGTATACCTCTGGCATCCATTTCGCTGTTAAGTTAACATTAAACCTATGATAGTGATTTCCTCGTTTCTCTCTGCGAGAACGAGACCCCTTTCATGCTATGTTTAACAGTATACCTCTGGTATCCATTTTGCTGTTAAGTTAACATTAAATCTATGACAGTGATTTTCTCGTTTCTCTCTGCGAGAATGAGACCCCTTTCATGCTGTGTTTAACAGTATACCTCTGGCATCCATTTCGCTGTTAAGTTAACGTTAAATCTATGACAGTGATTTCCTCGTTTCTCTCTGCGAGAACGAGACCCCTTCCATGCTATGTTTAACAGTATACCTCTGGCATCCATTTCATGTTAAGTTAACATTAAACCTATGACAGTGATCTCCTCGTTTTTCTCCAACAAATTGCTTTTCGAATCCCTACAAAGTTCTTTTTGTCACGTTAACATTACACCTTTGACATATGATCTTCTATGGAATTCATTTCCTAGCCCCCAGAAAGTTTCTGAGTCACACTCAGTCTTTGGTGGACTTTTCGGGTTGTCACGTTAACAATATACCTCTGACAATTCCTTCCAAATTCCATCAAAATTTTAAGCTTGGTAGCTTCTCAATCGGTTATGTCATTGCGACCTCTGAACTGACAGATAGCAAAATCTCATCTTTTAGTCCGGCAAGGACTATTTCTTTGTCATCATACGACAAAATTTTGAGCTTGCTAGCTTCTCAATCGGTTATGTCATTGCGACCTCTGAACCGGCCGATAGCCAAGTCTCATCTTTCAGTCCGGCAAGGACTATTTCTTTGTCATCATATGACAAAATTTTGAGCTTGGTAGCTTCTCAATCGGTTATGTCATTGCGACCTCTGAATCGGCAGATAGCCAAGTCTCATCTTTCAGTCCGGCAAGGACTATTTCTTTGTCATCATACGACAAAATTTTGAGCTTGGTAGCTTCTCAATCGATTATATCATTGCGACCTCTGAACTGGCAGATAGCCAAGTCTCATCTTTCAGTCCGGCAAACTATTTCTTTGTCATCATACGACAAAATTTTGAGCTGGGTGGTTTCTCAATCGGTTATGTCATTGTGACCTTTGAACTGGCAGATAGCCAAGTCTCATCTTTCAGTCCAGCAAGAACTATTTCTTTGTCATTATACGATTAAATTTTGAGCATGATGGCTTCTCAATCGGTTACGTCAATGCGGCCTCTGAACCGGCAGATAGCCAGGTCTTATCTTTTAGTCCAATAAGGACTATTTTCTCAAAGGGCTGCGATACAACTTGAAAGCGAGAATTTAGAAGATTTGAAAAATGCAACAGGGGAGTCAAAATAAAATCATTCTTTATTGGTTCCAAAAGGGGGTTACATGAATGTACAGATTATAAGTTACAATGGTGCTTCATAAGACTTGATTCGTCCTTCAAGAGTGGCCATCCTTGTCTTCCTCTCTTCAGCAGCCCTGATAAGCGCCTGCTACCTCAACTCAGCCTCATTAAAGCTCACCGTCTGGGCTAAGCGAGCTTCAACTTCAACCGAGGTTGCCCTATGAGCTAGCTCTTGCTGCAAGACTTCGTCATTCTGGGCCTTATGCTGTTCAAGCCGAGCAGTCTCTTCAAGACGCACTGGTTCAACCTTGGACAAAAGAAGATTAGCCTTTGTGATCATTTCCTTGGCCTTTTCAATTTTATCCTCAGTGTCAAGAAGAGCACTACTAGAAGCATTTATAGCATCTCCGAGCTCTACTTTTCTTATCTTCAGGGATTTCAAATCAAAAGAAATTGCCTTAGCAGCTTCTTGAGCGGCGAGATGAGCTTTATGCATCTGAGTAACAAGATGCGCAAGCTGCTCGTTAACTGAAGACTCCAGATCTGAATGGCTAAGACGGCGCCATTCGTCCACATCCCCCTCAAGTCGGTCCACCAGAAGCTCCAATGCAGCGGCTTGGTCATCCCCTCCAAAGTCTCGAATACTGTCAATGCTTTGGGAGAGGACCACCTTTAAAGTAGAGAATGAGGTAGTCGAGCCCTTCAAGATCAAAGCAATGGATCGCTTTCAGCTCTTATAAAAGCTATTAACTAAGTCAGCCACAAATTCATTCTCGGCCTCAATCACTCCTGGCAAACAAGCAGCCCTTGAAGCCTGAGTTTCCACTGGCTTTATTGACACTAATGTGGAAGGAATAGTAGAAGCACTGACTGTAGCAACATGAGAGGTCGTCGGTGATCTCGGAGGAGTCCTCATTGAAACCAGTACACTAGCCATGACCGAGGTAGGACTAGTGACTATTTCCGGAAGAGCTGGCTCAACCATCAGTGTTGGAGAAGTAGGACTGGTAATCACCTTCAGCTCCGCACCTGGCAAGATAGGCGGTGCTGGTGAAACCAATGACATCTCACTCATTGATATAGCTAGAAGTGAGGTTGGTTCCATGACTACCGTTCCCTCAATTTCATCTCCTCTGGTTGGTTCAGGCTGATAAAGGGCATGTCGTGATACAAAGCATCCAACTCAGCAGCATCCGCTGCGGTCGAAGCACTTACTTCACTCCTGGTTCCCCAAGAAGACGGGTTGGCTCTCTTGAAGTCGATGCACCCAAAGGCGGAACACCTACAACAAGACTTTGTTTAAATAAGGCATAAAAAATAGCAGGAGTCAAAAGGTCAAAACACTACCGAAAGATAATGTCGCCTCAATCGTTTTGACGGCTGCATCAGTCCCTGCAGGCTCCATTGGAAAATCTTTGGCGGAATCAACATGAATGGCCGGCCCGCCTTCACTTGCCGAACCCTCCGTGGTACACCTGAAAGAGCTAGAAGGTACAGGACTCCCTTTTGAAGTCCCAACGCCCGAAGGGCGTACATCAGCCGCGTCACCTCCAGACTCTTCCGAGACGGTGAAATAGCCAACTTCATCGCCTTCCCTATAAGTGAATAAGGGATCATAATGCTCCCCTTGTTCTCCGGTAGCCTCAGCTCTCGGGCTTCTCACCGCCTCAGTTCCTAATGCATAAAGTAAACAATGAGCTATCTGAAACACATAAGAAGAATATTACAAGAACAGAGCTGATCTTACTTGGGTTCGGAGTAGCTTTACCAGTAGTCGGCCTAGGTGCCGATAACTTAATGACTAATGGGGCAGGAGGAGGAGACGCTGCAGATAATTCACCCTCTGCAACAACCGTAGGAGCGTAGCGACGAGACTTCTTCACTACCCTCTTCTTACGAGATCCACCTTCCCGCTTTCACTTGAAGTGGACGTCAGGATCTTCTTCCTCCACTTCTTCCACATCAACGTGTTCCACGGGGGCCGTGCCCATCCCACCAGAAGTAGCTGTTGGAGCCTCAACACCCGTATCCGCTTCAAAACGAGGACTTCCTGCATCTGAGGCTTCGCTATCATCAACAGCAATGAATTCCCCGAGGCCTAGAACGCGGACCCTTTTACCCTCGCCCTTCTCTGTGACCTTCCGCTTCAGCCGCTGAGAGATTAACTTCACACCAGAGGAGTTAATAGAAAATCCAGTGAGTGTGGAGCTCAAAGTTCTATACCACTGGTAGAATCCCAGGGTCGTCAGAAGGTTCAGAGTCCTTAGCGGCATGCACAGTCGCGCCTCAGTACAGCCAGCAATGAAGAACTGCCAGGCACGAGCTCCATCAATAAGACTCCCCATGAAGGCCAGGCTGCTGTTCGAATTACCTACATACAGTTGGTCAAACCCAAACTGACGGGCAAACCGACTCGGAACATAGGGCTCCAAGTAACAGGTGTCCCCTCTATACAAAAGTGTGATGGCCGGATGCTAACCAGCCATTCGAAGACTTCCTGACTCAATGACGTCTGCCCTTCTGCCACATCCTTGAATTCTTCACCATAGCCCGCATCGCGAATGTTGGGGAAGCTTCAAAAATGGCTATAGACGTCATGACGGCACAACAGCTTACGGACCGCAGCCACATAAGTCTTTGACCATGAACATCCCTCAAATCGACGAAGAAGCACCATTCGAACACCTTCTGGGGGCTCCTCCCCGGCTTGGATGATAGAAGGACAGTGGAGGGCGAATCATGCCATTAGATAAGTATATGGCAAACCTATTCTGGGGTTTGGTCCGTCGTAGGGCAAAATAGTTCCCTTTCCCTGCTTCGTCGTTGGTGGCCTACAGAAAGCCTCCGTCAATGCGCAAAGGTCTCTCTGAATACAGTACACCATGGCTGGAAGGAGTCCAAGAGAACGACCATGGACTAGACGAACAGCAGGCAACAAGACAGTCGGATGAATAACATCGCCAGATGAAGATGGCACCACGCATCTCTTCAACCAGGCTATTAAGAAACCAGCTAGAAGTGCCTTCCGAGATGTCGGCCGACGAGCCTGGTGGTGAAAACTCCGAAGAATATCGCCTTTCTCATAGGGGCTGTAATCTTCTTCTAGAATTAGATCCCCTTGAGAATGCTCTTGCATCTGGCGAAAGATATCTTCATCAGCAACTCCACAATGAGCCGCTTCAGAAGTATTTTCTATGTCAGGGAACAAATAATTTCTCCAACTTTTCAAACTGCATGAAGTTCCTTTGTGGCTCCCATGCATACTGGAGCAAATGTAGAGGTGGCACATCAATTCCCGGTAGGTCTCAAGCAAAGCGGGCTCCTGCTTCTCCAGAAGTGCCAATTTCGCCTCACACGGAAAATATTCTTCGTATGGGAGAGATCCCAAAGGAAGAGCAGAGACTTTCCACATCTTGTGTAGAGCCATACCCAACTCGCTAACAGGGGTGAAGAAGGTCCCTGTAGCCGGGCAGTATAACTCAAAGATGGCGTAAAAGTTCGCTACGCTCATCTGAATGCCATAACAGGTCGCCCTGACGGCCTCGTAAAGCCCTAACCTCTCTAGATCCTCCTCAAAATGAGTCAGGACGTATAGGGTCAAGTCCCTCCACTATGCCTTGGGAAGGTGAATCCATTCTGGAGTCCTGAAATCAGTGGCTGGGTAGTTGCCACGAACCTTAAAAAATTGATTCCCAAAGGTTTGCGCCACCGCAGGGTTTTTCTCCCACTGAGATGTCTGGAAGTACGTTCCCAGGATGGAGACCCAATATGCAGCAAGGAGGACCCGTCCTTGTGTAACCGGGAGAGGGAATTATCAACTTCCTTACGTGAACGGATTCAATAGTCTGACTCACTTGCCACTGCATCTTCCGAGCCCTCGTAACGCATTGAAAGAAGGACAAAGGAAAATGCCGCTTGCTAGATGGGAGATAGAACTTCTCACCATCCAATTTGAAAATCCACTGCCCCTCCCGGCTAACAACTGGCGATCATTATCTGGCGCTGCATCTCTGAACATGAATCCAGGCTTCTGATAGATTCTTCGGTCAGAATCTTCAAGGGAAGCAGTAGTTAAGATGCTCCTTATGGTGTGCTGATCCCCAGCATGAATAAGTGTATCCCGAGCAGGAGAGCTTCACTCGCTGAATAGTGAAGCCTGCCCTTGAAACTGCAGGCTAACGTTGCCGTCTAGCCCCCTGGCTGTGCCAAAGAGGCTGTTCAGAGGACCGGGAGTATAGTGCACTGCAAGAACAAAGAGAAACTATGATTAGTTCATCAGCCAAATAAGGGCTAAGACAAGAATGCAATTTTTGTTAAGGCATAGCCTCGCTCTCCGAACGAAGCTGGCCAATTGATAGCTTCGCCCCGAAGCTTACCTTCGCAGCTGCAGCGTAAGTCCACACTCCACACAAAGGCAGAAAGTGGGAAAATATCCAAGTGTTAGCTTCGCTCTGGAAGCTTGACCTTGAACAACATAATGTGACAAAGCCCCAGGGGCTAACTTCGTCAGAAGGGTACTGCTGCCTAAAAATTATTTTAAGGGCACTAAGGTCCTTTTCAGTTACACTCCAAAGGCTAGCTTCGCACCCTATCATTCAATAGGATGTGAACCGCCTAAGGGATAGCTTCGCCTGGAAGCTTGAAGAAGATACCCTTCGGTTTTGAGATTCCCAATTAAGAAATCAAGGGAAATTCAGGGAATTGAACTCCCTAAGATCACCAGATCATAATTGATCGTTCTGGGTTCATCGAAAGATAGCCTGAAATGAGCTTTAAGAGAGAAATGAAAATCTCTGATCAAAAGGGAAAGATCCCTACCAGCGATCGGTCGTTCGATGACTGGAGTAGGAGAAGGATCCTCCGTCATAGAGGTTGCGACCTCTTTTCCCGCTCGTCTCTTGGGAGCCATTGAAGAACTGAAAAGGTTCTTGGATTCTCAAATGAAGAAGAAAGAAGAAGAAAGGGCCTCTAGTGCTCTGAAAATCCAAAGAGAAGTGATGCCTTCTCTTTCAGCCCGATCAGGCTTTTATAGGCTGATGATTGCCTAAATGACGCCTCCTCGAAAGGAGAGCAGACAGTCATTTTAAATTAATTTGAAACGGCGCCTAAAGCGCCTTCCCGAGAAGCGCTGCTTCAGCCTCACTAAGGGCTAACTCTGCCGTGAGTTCAGTGCTGACTTAGCGCAATGCTTGAATAACTTCTCTAAGAAACATGCCTTAGCTCCGCTAAAAGCACATCTCTAGCTTCGCGGAAATTCCATGCTAGCTTCGCCAAAAACTAGTTCCTGACTTATTTGGAAATCGGTCTCCAACTTCGCCGGAAGTTTAGCTCCGCTGAGAGCTTCTAATTCCTCTTAGAGAAAAGACTTGCCTAAGTTGGTCCGCTTCAGGTGTCCTCGAATCAAAAAGAAGGAGAAACAAAGCAGATAAGCAGAAAGTAAATTTTTATTGATTCAAAAGGGAAGATACATTGACGCTACATCAAGGTTATCTTTCGTACAACCGAATCATTGCTCCAAAGGCATACAAGTGGTCCTATCTACTTCCAAGCCAAACCAACTGGACACAAAAGGCCTTCCTCCTGCACAAGGCCGTAATCCTTCACATAATGGCAGATTTTGCCTTAAGAAGCTGGATCTTCTTTGATGAAAATTGACAAAGGATCCGAGACCTTACAGGTGACGTCCGCTTTCCCGAAGTGGATCATCTCGGATAAGTGACTGCCAGCCCCACCCCGAAGTGGATCATCTCGGATAAGCGACTGCTAACCTCTTCTAGGAACACACGTCAGCTGTCCCAGTTGTTCCTCCTGCTTAGGATTTAAAGTTTCAATTGGAAAGGCAAGAGGCAAGTCTCTTTCATCAAGTCAAAAGACTGGCGAATATAGCTCACTGCAATGCAAACTGAAACAAGTTAGCAGTAAGTCAAAAGAGAAGCTGCAAAAGTGAAATGCAAAGTCAAATTCTTTGGGGCGAAGCAATTTATATCCGATTCAGTTGCAATTTAGGGATGGATTTCAGTTTCGGATAAGCAGAGGGTAGCCTCGCTTGCACAGTGATGATGGGCTAGCTCAGCAAAAGCCAAGTCCAAGCCTCGCCTATACGGCTAAGCCAGACTGATCCAGAGGGATGCAGTCGTGACCCCACCTGTATGGCAAGACTGGCTCAACTTTTAAGAGGCTAAGTCTTAATCCTTGCCTATGTGGCGAACTTAGCAGGCAAGCATGCAGTGATCTTTCGTTGATCAAGTGAATGTGATAGCTTCACCGGGAAGCTAGGAAATAGGGCTGAAGCCCTTCTCTGCAGATCAGTCAGATACAAAATGAAGAACAAGGAAAATCTATCCCTGAGGCAGCTGTTAAAGCTAAACTAAGGGAGATAAACTCCCTAAAAGTTATCAGTTCATTGGTAAAGTCTCTAGATGACCGAGACTTACCAGTTCTTGGCCGGATAATGACCAGAGTGGGCGCCTCACTAGTTTAGAGATCTGAGTATCTCTCTAGATATAATCAAGAGAAGTTATGAACAGACCGCTTCTCTGCAGAGGACCTCAAGTGTCCTATTTATAGGCCTCATGGCCTGAGCGCACCGCTGCTGCTTCAAGCATAGAAGCACGAGCGAATTTAAGGCATTTACTGAGCCTTGAGAAAGGGAATAATCTCCTTCGAAAATACGCGTAGGGGGAATGATCTCCCTCGTTAATGTAAGAGAAGTTATTTCAACTTCGGAAAAGGAAATAATCCTTCTCGTAATTTGCCAAAAGGGGTTAGCCTCAGGAAAGGAACGACGTTCCAAGACCAATTTGAAGCGAATCTCCTCTGGAAGACTCGGACGCGAAGCTACCCAGGATCGCGAATTTACACAATTCTTCGGCGAATTTATCCTAAAGAAGGATTGAAAGCGAAGCTGAACTCAACCACCATGGCGACGTTTGTACTTCACATACCACCGATCAAAGTAATTCAAAGTATTTCGAAGTCTGAACCATTCCATTGCAGACTTTCGAAAACTTTAAAGGGGGTCTTGTTGACACTTTAAAAAAGAAAAGATTCTTGACTGGCCTGAACAATGTCTAAACCTGTTGACATTTACAAAAGACGAGTAACAAACAAGCTGACGACCAGTCCTAAACCCATCTACGAGGGACAAATCAGCAACTTAGACTCTACTGATCCAGTGAAGCAGACAGTGAGCCCAGATTGTCTTTGAACAGACCTCAGCAGGTCTAAGATGCTAGGTTAGTTCAACACTTAGCATCACATGAATCCAAAGAGATAAGCCTCGCCTGAGAGGCTAAGATCGCCCAACTTCGCCTTGAAGCCGTTTAAAGCTCCATCAAGAAGCTAACTTACAGCTTCGCCTGAGGTGCTCAAGTTAACTCCGCAGAGAGTTAGCTTCGCTCGAAGCCACACGCAACCGCGCAGATGGTTGGTAGCTTCGCCACAGATGATTATCCAGCTCCGCTGAAGAGTTTTCTTCTAACTTCACCAGATGCTTCTTCCAGCTCCGCTATGAGCTCGACGTGGTAGCTCCGCTGCGAGTCTATTATGGTCAACTTTTGACCAATTAAATCTCCATATGAGATCAAATCAATTCAGGATCAAGATCAAATCTGAGATCAAATTTGGCAGTTATTTGTCATAATCTCTTGACTCTCCTAAAACGAGTAAGAGGATCAGGGGAGATCTTTTAATTGTATGGAAAGAATCAAAACAGATCAGGAGACTGAGCTACCTGCTATTCCTTGCTTCGCAGAAGCTGATTCTAGCCTCGCAGCAAGGCTACTTTCAAGATTTGAACAGATTTGACTCAATCTGTTTCCCGATTTTCAAGGGACAATTATATCCCTGCTCTTCTTATAAATAGCCCACCAGGGGTACACGGAGGAGAGAGCACGCACGAGGTGAAGAGGCTAAAAGATAGAGAGAGGCAGCTAAACGAAGATCTATTCTCTAGCTTCCGAGAATTCAGAGAGTTCAGAGAACTGCTTCTCTAATCAGGGTACTGATACCTTAATTCCTTCCTTCCTCTCAAGAAATTTCCGGAACCAGGCGAGAAGGAATTCCCAAGTGAAGGCAGTTTGAGAAGTAACGAGAGGGTTCTACCAACCCTCTGCTCTCCGATTCCCCGAACCAGGTGAGAAGGGAATCTTATCGATCGCATCGTCAAAGGGACAAAGTGATCACGCGCTGACCAGATTCCTATCGGCACACTTCTCCAGAATCTCAGAGGAGATCTACTTGTAATCTTTTGTGTTACTAGCTCCTCGACCCCTTTTTGTAAGTTTTTCTCTTTTGCAAAATCAATGGAAAATAGCTATTACAAAGATAGGATTTCTTGGTGCCGGCAAGGAAAACATGCAAGCCTAGGGTTTTTAGATACATACTCATCTTAAATTTTCACATGTCAATATTGGAAACATCAAACATGGGAGGGGTCAAGCAATCCATGAGTGCAAACAATATGTGTGCAAATGCAAATGATAGATTAGCTAACCAAGATCTCATGGTTAACCTAATATCAGGGCGTAGGCTCTGATACCAATTAAAAGTACACCTAGAGGGGGGTAAATAGGTGTAAGGATAATCTATGACAAATAATGCAGAATTTAAAAACTAAATGCAACATACTTAGTGTAACGAAAGAGTATAGCTGAATTCCCGGTAAAGGGCTCTGGACTATCTCCTCTAAATTCCTCTAAATAAGAGTTGAGGTGCTATATGAAGCTCTCTTGGTTAAACATAAATGAGGCACACACACAAACAATATCAAGCATATAAATGTGAATGAATAATATGAATCAATGCAAGGTACAATATAAAAGAGAGAGTTAGAGAAAGTGGATCAAACGCAAATACACAGATATGTTTTGAGGTTCGAGCACACAGCTCTATGTCCCCACCTTCACACAGAAGGATTTTCACTAACTCGTTCACACAGGAGTTCCCACACAGGGAACCTCCACTGAGAATTTAGGCAAATATAATTAGGGAGTACACAACTCCTCTCTCAACTAATACAGCCTCTCACTAGAGGTAAGGCACAAAGCCAACACAAGATCAACCTCACAAAAGAGGGATAGGCACTTAGCCAAACAATAACAATCACCTCACACTTGAGGGATTCCAACTCAATCTTCACCTCTCACTAGAAGGATACAAACACCACTTCCATAATCACCTCTCACTAGAGGGATGTCAACTCAATCACCTCTCACTAGAGGGATATCAAAATGAATGGAAGGTTTACAACTTGGTGGTCTCTCTCAACCACAAACCAATTCTTTCTCCCAAAACAATGATCCTATAGATAGGATAGATAGATAAGCTCAAGTGTGAGAAATAAAGAGTTTGAAAATCAAAAACACAAAAAAAACTCTTGGGAAAACTTCTAGAATATAATGGAAATGAAGATAAAAATCAATCCCAAAGACTTCTCCTTTTCTTGATTTTTCCAACCCTTTAAAACAAATAAAGATAAAATCTTTTGGCTCTAAAAACTCTTTTGAAAACTTGTAATAAAACACTAAAAAGAATGAGAATTTTGCTCTTGAAAAACTTGTTTAAAACTAGCCCAGGATGAGGTATTTATAGCCCCAATCCAAATCTGCCCGTTGGCAGCTGGAAAGGGCAGAATTGCCCTTCCGATCGACCGCCCGGTTGACCGGCATAACGGTCAGATTTCTGACCGTTGTGCCTCCGGTCGACTGGCTTGGTTGACCGAGACTGGATACTGAGAGCAGAGCTCTCTGCCGCTCGACCGGGGCCATTTCCAGAGAGCAGAGCTTCTGGACGGTCGACCGCCCAGTTGACCGGCCCACCAGCCCTGGCTGCGTGCACGTTCTATGCACATCGGTCGACCGGACAGGTCGACCGACTTCTGCCTCGGTCGACCGGCAGACAGCCAGTCCAGCCTAATATAGGATTTAAAAACATGATGTTTAATTTTTAATTAAATCACATAAATTTCACAAAAATTAGTTCTTATTAGATCTTTGAAATACAAATATGTGTGATAAAAATTTAACACATATTTTAAGCAATTTGAACCATTTTTGTGAGATAGAAAATTTGCCTTAAACCAAAACCCGTATTTTCCAAAACTTAGATTTTTGAAATGGAAATCCGATTTTTTCAAAGCACATGTAAATACAAAAACATGATATTTAAACAACTTTGAAGCATGTTGTATATGGATAGAATCCAATATACATGAAATATAGTATATCTATGTTTTTGACATGAAATCCAATATTGGTTAAACCGAAAACTAAAAACCAATAAACTTAAAACAAGTATGTGTGTGTGTAGTAAACTTGATCATATCAACACTATCTAATATTTACAATGATCTAAACACAATCTTAAACTAAACAAACTGATGTCTTCTTGTAGAACGCCGTCTCCAAGTTGACTCGATCCAAACGTGATCCACTGAGCTTGACTCCAACCAAGTGCTAGATGTGAACATGACGCTCGAGCTCTTGAATCGCCATGTGAAAGCTCCAAAACACCTTTGTCGAAGCTAATCACCTACTAATATCTTGATCCAATATCTGAAACTAAATATCGCAAGATTATTAGTAAACTATAACTATATGAGTTAATCATCATCAAAACTAGAGTGAAGGGCCTCTGGGCCAGCATGATCATTACCACTCTTCATCGAGCCAGTGGGGATATAACTCCCCCGAGTCATACTATCAACGACCTAACCAATATTCAACTTCGTGTATACAACATCATAATTAACATTTAGAAGAGAAATCTTCTTTAGAAAAGAGTTTTGAAGACGTTCTTGAGTCCACATGACAACTTCAAATCTTAACGGACTCAAATTCAAGTCCAAGATCCTTAGTCCATTTTCCAAGTCCCACCACAATAGGAACAAATGCACTTAGAAAAGAGTACAAAATCCATGATTCAATTCCAAAGTGATGCTTTCGATATGATAGAAGAAAGACTTAGTCAATTAGAAAACATGTGTAGAAATGAGAAAACTCTCCCTACCCAATCTTTGACTATTCCCAACACTTCTAACCATATTGATGAAAATCAATTCCAAAGTGATCCTGTCGATATGATAAAAGTAAGGCTTAGTCGATTAGAAAACAAGCGTAGGAATGAGAAAACTCTCCCTACCTAATCTTTGACTATTCTGGACACTTCTAGCCATATTGATGAAAATCAAGAATCATGGTATCTTGAAGACTTTGACAAAAATTCAATTTCACTATAAAAACCTTAAATTTGACCAATATTAACCAATTGACAAATTGGCAAGTTTTCATTTCAATGAAATTAAACTTGAACATGAATGTGACCCCAACCCATAACTTTGTGATTCAAATCAATCTTTGAATCTATATTGATTCCGGTATTCTTGCCCAAGTTGGACCCATTTCCAGAGCCAACTTTGATTCCTATATCTATAGATTTTGAAATTGATTCACCTATCTTGGATAGTCACATTTCATTGAAGAGAAGAGAATGTGGAATTTAAATCTTTGATTTGGACACAATTCTTGAATCAAAATCGACTCTCAAGCCCAAAATTAATTTTTTCGAGTTAGTAATAGTTCTCGAACCTATCACTCTTGAACCTAAGTCAACCATTCCACCAAGTCACATTCTTTTGTTAGACAAAGGTATAGATAGTTATGATTCAGTGATAATTTTCCAAGATTTTCATATAAAGAGAATAATTTTTATGATAGGATCTTACATGATCCTATTCATATTGAGGACTGTAAATATATAAATAAAAAAGAGATCAATAAAGGTGGGTTCCGTGAACCATCGCATTATCTTGATTGGGTAGCAACGCTTGGCCCAATCTGACCACCATCAGAACCACCACCTTGAGGTAACAGTTTTCTTCTCTTTCATCTATTTCATGCATTTATGCATTCATTCATACATTGAGGACAATGCATGTCGGTGTGGGGAGGGTTCTAACATAACATAGATTTAGGTTTTCTTTTTATTTTCAAAAATAATATTTTCTTTGCTTTTAGGAACTTTATGAAAAGAGAAACAATATTTTGACCTAATTTTTGTAAGAAATTAAGTTAATTTTAAGGAATAGGAGAATCATAATTAAGATTCTTATACTTGGTCAAAATAAGATTATTTGTTTGATTTTAGGGATAGGAAGAAAATTTGAAAAAATAATTTAGTCTTGATTTTTACCTTGATAAAATATGCATACTTTATACACTTACCTACTTAGGGTTCAAAAAATAAAGATTCTTATGCCTTATAAAAAAAGAATATATATATATATATATATCAAAAATCCTCTGATTAACTTGAGTATTTATGCCTCATAAAGCAAAAGTATTCACGCATAAAAGTGATCCATATAATAAATAAATTTCTTAGTTTTGTGGTCTTATTTGCTCGAGTCCTTAAGGTCCTTGGGATGTTTTCTCACCCGATGCCCTAAGACCATTCGGCTTGGGAGTCATCGACTAAAGACTCGTTACATGGCAAGATTAGAAAGCCTAATAGAACTAAGTGATAATACCGTCAAAAATATAAAAAATAAGGCATAAAAGTTAAAGTAAGAATCTCTAGTCAAAATTTCACTGCCACAAGGTGCATATGACTTAGGGTAAAATAATAGACTAGATGAGAAATACAGTTTGACTCCTAACCTTGATTGATAACAAGTTTTTGAATAAAGATTAAGTTTAGAAATGAATAGTTTGATATTCTTATAACTTATAGATTGCTTAATTTCTGCAAAAAATACTTCAAATACTTCATTTCTTTTCAAAATGCATTTTCGAAAATACTAACACATTTCTTTTATTTCCTTATGGATTTTGTAGGTGTAATCCACTAAAAACCCTCATGAGGTAAAACTCGTCCTCTAAGGGTAACCTAGAGATTTAACGGCTTGTTGCACGTGCTAAGTGCAACAGTGATTCCTACGAAAGTGAGTTAGTTTAGTTTAGTTTTTTTTTTTTACTCGAGGATGAGCAAAAAGATAGGTGTGGGGGTATGATTGTTCATCAAATTTAAATATTTTTAGTCATATTTTCACATTTATTTTTTATAAAATAATGCTATGTAATTGTTTTTTTTTGCTTAGTAATGTACATGCCTGTATAATTAAAAGAAGAAAAGAAAAAAAGCCCAAAAGATTAAAAACCTAATGAGCCAAAGAAATTAAGCGATAACCCATACTAATTGGAGATAGAGGAGAAAATCAACATAAATTCAAGTTACTTGATGTGCAAATCCGAATGGCAAGTGTACCAATAGTAACAGGTAATATAGAGTGAATAGAGTATCGTCCGATGAGGATTGTTGTTTCAAGTGCCAACTTAATCTCTCCTAGTTCTATTTAAATAATCAATTTAGTTGGAAGATGTTGTGGCTAAATTATTACTAAAAAGGTTTATTTTAATTATGAAAAGAATTAGGGTAATGATTTCGATAATTATGATCAGATAAAATATTATGCTTGTGCTAATTCATCCCATTCATGCTAACAATCAGAATTTCCTATCCTAATTAGTACTATCTCTCAAATAATACCAATTTTATCTTCTAAATCTAAAATTTACAATCTCTCGATCTAGTAGATTGCTAGTCAGAAGATGCATTAAGTATGATGGATATTCCTATTTGACTGCACAACTCTTACGTCTCAATGTTTCGCGTTATGGTTGTTAATCCTAGAAACTTTTACTGAGTTATCTCATTTCAGACTCCAACGTAGCTTTCTGATTAATTGTGCGCACCAATTATAATAATAAAACACAAGATTTAACAACTTAGCATATAAAAGATTTAAACTTAATAAAACACATAGAAGAATTTGCATAAAATATAATCTTATATCCCCTATACAATCCCTACGTCATGCCCCTAGTTAAGAAAAATTAGTTCATAACTAAAAAAATAGAATACATATAATATTAGAATAGATCATGGAATATAAACAAATAAAAGAAAAGTAAAAGAAAGGTAAGAGAGCACCAAGAAAGATGAAACCTTGTAGAATTTCCTGCTGAAAATACTCTGAGAATTAATGACTAACAGTAGAAATTTAATTGATTTTTGCTCAAATAAAAGAGAGAATTAAATTGTATATTTTACAAGAGGCTTAGCGGCGTTTATATAGAACAGAGAGCAATAGAACCTAATTGAATACAAAAATTTAGGTTTCTAAATTACATGAATTATTGAAAAAATCCTATCCATAAGCACCGCCATAGTTCGACTAGCATGCCGAACTTCTTGTTGTATTGGCGCTCAGCTTTTTGACTCATGCTAACCTCTGAGTTGGCATTCTCGTTGACTAGTCCACGGCTGCTTGGCTGAAATCTACGGCTGGGTGGCCGAACTCTTGGTCCATTTTAGTCTCAGATTTTTATGAAATTTCTAAATTTGCATGAAGGCTCTGTTGAGATGTTCCAACTTTACTTCAGATCTCTAATTCTGCATTTCTTTTATTCATTTGATATTGCCAATTTGTAAATTTTCGCTCTTTTTTTTCTAATTTGCTCTTGACCTAAAATCTACGAAATAACACTAACAAAATACCCATGCAGCATTAAATATGGAAAATAATAGGTATAAAAAGTGAGGTAAAATATGTATATAAAGTACACACATCACACCCTTATACCTACTTTTTACAAGTTCTTGAGCAAAATCCTAATATAAAAAGAAAAAGAAAACTAAAAATCCTAAAAATAAAATCCTACTCCACTTTCGTAGGACTCACCATTGCACTTAGCATGAGCAACAAGCCGTTAAACCCCTAGGTTACCCTAGTTGATGAGTATTGTCTCGTGAGGATTTTTAGTGAATTATACCTACAAAATTTGGTGAAAGAATTTAAGAAATAAGAAGAGATTAAGATAACAAGGATAATAAAAAATAAGGATAATAAAAAATAAAGAAAATTAGAGGAAAAAATAAAGAATGACAAAATATTTTTGGAGTGGTAAGCATCACTAATATATAAGTTTTTTAATTACCATAAACTTTCATTATCAAGTTTAATCTCTTATCAAGAATTCTATCATCTATTTTGTAGAGATTTTCAAATCTTAGCCTATATCACGATTCTTCCTTAGTTTTCTAATCCTATGCATTTTTGTGAATGTGTAAAGCTCTTAACTTGGGATTTTGATACAAACTTACATACTTAAAATTTATATACATATATATGTATTTTTTATATATATAGAAGTTTCAAAGTATTACCACTTCGTTGCTTTTTAAACACTTTTTTCCATATATATAACTAATCTAATTCTCCTTTGTGTAAATATCAAGGCTTCTTGAGGCCAAGATATCTAACTAATTGATCATTAGACTTGTTAATATATATAACTTTTTTTTTCTTTTTTTCTTGCCTAACTATTTTTTTCGCGTAAACACCAAGGCTTCTTGAGGCCAAAGCATCTAGCTAATCAATAGTTAAGGTTTTTATTATTTTTTATTTAAGTATTAAGTAATCCTCATTATCCCAAGTTTAAACTATTTGTAAGTATAGATAAGTTACATATTCACATAGACATATTCTAGATGGAAATAATATTTTTAATATTTTCATCTCTACTTAAAGACTTCAAAATTCCATCAAATCGATATTCGTTATTCAATTCAAGTTTATGGTTACTAAATCCCTTACAACTAGGTCAACTTACCACAAAATATTTTTTTAACAATAAAGAAAGAAATAAAAGAAAAACAAACAAAAGAAAAATTTCTATTATACAACTCCCCTTAAGCACGCCTCCCTCGCTTTTTCATGCTACTACTACCTCCTTCAGAACATGTTCTCCTAAAATGTGTCTCTTCAATTTTTTTCTTCTTTTGCCCCTTTATCAGCTTGTATGTTCTTTTTATCCCCTCCCAAATTAAATACATAAATGCACGATTATCTTCGGGTAGTTGTTGATTAAAGAATTCATTCTCCTTCTTTTTCTATTCATTAGATGATGATGATGCAATGGAAGGTATCTAATCAATTTGCACTAAAGCATTATAAGATGAAGAAATAGTTTCAACTTGAATACTAATTTTATCTGTTATAGCATGATTAAATTCATCTTCAAATATCCATTCCTTGCAAATTTGTGTGATAAGAATGGGTAGTGCCATAAAGGTCTTTCGTTTATCTTTAGCGCTAATAATGGTGTCCAATAGTGTGTAGCAGATGCAAAAATCTTTTTTCTTAGTCATCAAAATGTAGGCAATATGTAAAACCTGATTGTAAAAGGATGAAACATGTGATACACCAAAGACATTATGATTTTACCATCTACATAATGTATACACATTCCTATATACTGTTTTGGCGCTAATGCCACCCCTTGAGATACCTTGCAATGTTCTCCCATTAAGTGAATATAATTTCCTAGGTTCCCCAGTACTTGAGTCCCTCTTTTCACAATAGGAATACCCGTTAGTTCAGAAATAGTTTGTAAATGCAAGAGTTTCGTCTTCCCTCTCCAATTCACTTCAATTATTCCTTGATTCCTATCATTATTATTTTCTACAAACTCATCATAAAACCCTTGTAGTAGGGCAGGAATATAAAATTCATAAGTATTAGCATGCAACAGATAATCCCAATTCCTAACCCTTATATGATCTAGAAAATGCATCCCAAATGCTTTGAATACAAGGAAAAAATTTTGCTCAATAAAAATCTTAGACATGATGAACTTGGACAACTGAGTAGTATAGAAGAGGAAAAACGGAGTACTTACTGTTCCTGAAAAATGTTCCTGAAAAATTCAGGGGGAAGTTCTGCTAAAATACGGCTACCTGGCTGAAAGCGTGGCTGCCTAGCCAAACGGCTGCTTCAAATTTCGCGGATCTGGTGGCTGAGGTCTCTAGAACTCCTTTTCCTGACTGTAGAAGGCTCTGGTTTGAGAGATTGGACTCAGATTTGTAAAAAACAAAAGAAGGTTGAAGTTAGTTTATATAGAAGATGTGTGTACCCTTTTTTCAAAACTATCCTTCATTTGAATTTCAAATTTTGAATCCTAGGAGATGTTGGAAACTGAATGCTCTTAGAAAAAGATGAGGGAGTTTTGATATTCGAATTTTGAAAAAAATTTGCAATTTTTTCTTTAAATTTTTTAAGAGGATGAAATAAAGAAGATAAAAAATTAAGAAAAGATTTCAAAAAATTCAAAAAGAAGATTTGACCCCTATCCCAATACCTAAATTGTGTTATGTCCCCATGCACAAAATCAGGATTGAGAATCACCCCAAAATTTTCAAATTTGAACAAGAAATCTATATTTAAATCAAGATCTTTATTTATCACAAAATAATTCAATTTTGAAAACTACATATCTCGGAAACAGATTAAGAAAAATAGATAATTTGGAAAGTGTACACCTATAAGATTCCTAGTCAAACGTCTACCAGAGTTCAGCTGGCTGGCTAAAAATTTGGCCACCTGGCCGAACTACTGGTCCTTTGATGCTCTATCTTCTATTGCTCATTTTGTGGTTCATCTGGGAGTATTAGATCAGTCTGCAGAGGGATATACCTGACATACAAAAGACATAAGTTAGTACTAAAGAAAATTAAAAATAAATAAATAATAAAAGAAGTTAGAAAACTTAGGTTGTCTCCCAAGAAGCGCTTTAAGTTATAGTCATTAGCTAGACTTTCTGCTGCACGTTCATGGAGGCTCATGTATGGAAGGTGTTAGCCTTGATAAGTTTGTTGTAATCTTTTGGACTTTCTTCCATAATTGGGTTGGCGGTGCAACTTTCAAATAGAAACTTTTCTGCTCTTTGCATGCTTAGACTTGATGGACTTAGGCTAATTAGATTCTTTGGTAACAATTTTTGATGCACCTCTTTTGGTATTTCAACTACTTATATGTCCTTGGTATCAATTTTGAAGCATTCCTCGATAGTCGATGGTTGTGGCTTGGCTCTAAAAACTTTGAAAGTAACTTACTCATCTTGCACCTGAAGGATGAGTTCTCCTTCTTCCACATCAATCAAAGTTCTGCCTGTGGCTAAGAAAGGTCGGCCGAGTATGAGGGGAACATTACTATCTTCTTCCATGTCAAGTACAGAGAAATTTGCAGGAAAATAGAACTTGTCAACTTTAACAAGCACATCTTTAATGACACCAAGTGGGTCCTTTATCGATCTATCTGCCAATTAGAGTGAGACAGTAGTCTGCTTTGGTTCTCCCAAACTCAGTGCCCTGAAAATAGAGAGAGGCATTAAATTTATACTTGCACCAAGATCATATAAAATATTGTAAAATTTTAAGTTTCCTATAATGCAAGGTATAGAAAAACTCTCTGGAACTTTAAGCTTTGGAGGAAGTTTGATTAGCAGAATAGCACTACATTCTTCATTCAACATTATTGTTTCATGATCCTTTAGTTTCCTCTTATTTCTTTGGATCTCATTCATAAACTTTGCGTACTTTGGCATCTATGCTAGGGCCTCTGCAAAAGGAATGTTAATGTGCAGTTTTTTAAACATATTTAGAAATTGAACAAACTACTTATCTGTAGTCTTTTGCTTATATTTCTGGGTGAATGGAAGTGGGGGAACATATGGCCTGATAACTGACTTCTCTGTCGGACCTTGCAGAGTCTGAGGACTTTGCAGAGTTTAGCTACCTGGCCGAGATTTCGGCTGGCCGGCCGAACTTTGGCTGTGTATATCTCCTCCCTCCTTTTTTTTCTGAGTTTTCAGCTCTAGTGTCTGTTGGTGTAAAGTTTTCTTCTCTGGAGACTTGGTCCCGTACTAGGACCTTTTTACTTCTTAACGTGATTGTCTTGACATATTCTTTGAGATTTATCTCAGTGTTGCTTGGTAACGATCACTATGGTTGATTGGACAACAGGCTGAAAATTTGACTCATCTGCACCTCTGGTTATGAATTGCAGCTGCTTGGTTCTTCAGGTTGATATCTGTGGTGGTCATGAATGTTTGTGTAGTGGCGGTGAGCTGTTGCATTATCTTCTCCAAGCTTGGATTTATCTCGCTTGCTGTTGCTGAAAGTTATTCGTCCTTGGAGCACTATTGTTATTGTTACCACCCCATCCTAAATTAGGATGATTCCTCAAAGCTGGTGTGTACGTGTTCAAATAGTGGTTATTATTCCTCTGGAAGTTGTTCACATAATTCGCCTGCTCAGTTGAAGGGAACCCATAGTTGCCAACTTGTCCTTCATTAGTTGGTTGCCCTTCATCAAATGCATCATATGGAGGGTTTTGAGTTTGGATGGCACTTACAATGGTTGCATCGAGTTTTTTTGTTAACAATACGAGTTGTGCATGTATTACGGAGATTGCGTTTATCTCATGTACTCCGGCCGCCTTCCTTGGCATCGCTTGATCTGATTGCCATTGGTCGCTAGTTGAGGTCATCTCCTCAAGAAGCTTGTATGCCTCATCACGTTCTTTACCCATGAGTGCTCCTCCCACGGCCGCATCAATTATCATCTTAGTATTTGAATTCAATCCATTGTAGAAAAATTGAATTTCCAACCAAGCAAGAAGTCCGTGATGTGGGACTTTGCTGATCAATCCTTTGCACCTCACCCACACTTCATAGATGCTTTCAGATTCAAGTTGGGTGAAGGTTGTGAGATCACCTCAGAGTTTTGCCACTTTAGATGGAGGGAAGTACTTTTGAGGAACTTATTTGCCATCATGTCCCACGTTGCTATAGTATTCTTAAGTAAAGAATTGAATCATGTCTTCGCTTTATCCTTCAAGGAAAAAGGGAAAAGTTTTAGCTTTATTACCTTCGGAGACACACCATTAATCCTTTGTGTGAAGCATATGTCTAGAAAACTAGAGATGTATTCATTGGGGTCGTCATGTGGGAATCCCCTTAATTGACATGTATGTTGCACCATCTGAATTAACCCCGACTTCAGTTCGAAGTTGTTTGCTTTAATTGTTAGTGTAATGATGCATGAATTGGCTCCAGTAAGAGAGGGAACAATGTAATCCTTCAAGACTTTTCTCTCGTTTTGATCCGTCATGGCAAGTGTACCAATCGTTTTCAAGTAATATAGTAGTGAGTAGAGTATCATTTCCACGAGGATTGTTGTTTCAAATACCAACTTAATCTTTCCTGGTTCTATTTGAATAATCAATTTAGTTGAAAGATGTTGTAACGAAACTATTACTAAAAATATTTACTTTAATTATGAAAAGAATTAGGGTAATGATTTTGGTAATTGTAATCAGATAAAATACTATGCTTGTGCTAATTCATCTTATTCTTGCTAACAATCAGAATTCCCTATCCTAATTAGTACTTTCTCTCGAATAATACTAATTCTATCTTCTAAATTTAGAATGCACAATCTCTCTATCTAGTAGATTGCTAGTCAGAAGATGCATTAAGTATAATGGATATTCCTAATTGACTACACAACTCTTACGTCTCAACGTCTCGAGTTATGGTTGTTAATCCTAAAAGTTTTTTCTAAGTTATCTCCTCTCGAATTCTAACCTAACCTTCTAATTAATTGTGCAAACCAATTGTAACAATAAAGTATAAGATTTAACAACTTAGCATATAAAAGATTTAAACTTTATAAAACATGTAGCAAAATTTGTACAAAACACAATACCATATCATCAATACTACATCATGCCCCTAGTTAAAGAAAATTAGTTCATGGCTAAGAAAATAGAATACATTATAGTATTAGAATAGATCATGGAATAAAATCAAATAAAAATAAAAGAAGAGAAAGGTAAGAAAGCACCAATAAAGATGAAGCCTTCATGAAGAATTTCTACTGCAGATGCTTTGGGATTTAATGGCTAATAGCAGAATTTTATTGATTTTTGCTTAAAATAAAAGAGAGAATAAAATTGTTTATTTTACAAGAGGCTTGATGGCATTTATATGGAACAGAGAGCAGTAGAATCCTAATTGAATTAAAAAAACCTAAGTTTCTTAATTTACACGAATTACTGGAAAAATTCTATCCACAATTGCCGCAAAGTACGGCCAGCTGGCCGAAAGTGCGGCCACCGGGCCGAATTTCTGGCTGTAATGAAACTCTGATTTTTGACTCATGTTGTCCTTTGAGTTGGCATTCCCATTAACTGGTCCACGATTGCTTGGCTGAAATCTACGGCTGGGTGACCAAAATCTTGGTCTATTTTAGTCCCAGATTTTGTAAAATTTCTTATTTTGAGTGAAGGCTCTATTGGGATGTCACAACTCTACTTCAAATCTCTGGTTCTGCATTTCTTTTGTTCATTCGATATCACAAATTTGCCAATTTTTGCTCTTCTTTTTCCTAATTTGCTCTTGACCTAAAATTCGCAAAATAACACAAATAAAATACCCATGCAGCATTAAGTGTGGCAAATAATAGGCATAAAAAGTGATGTAAAATATGTATATAAAGCACACACATTAAAGTCCCACATCACGGACTTCCTACTTGGTCTAAAATCCAATTCTTCTACAATGGATTGAATTTAAATAACAAGATGATAATTGACACGGCCACAGGAGAAGCACTCATGGGCAAGGAACGTGATGAGGCATATGAGCTTCTTAAGGAGATGGCCTCAAATAACCGATGTCAAGGAAGGCGGCCGGAGTACATGAGATGGACGCAATCTCAGCAATACATGCACAACTTGCATTGTTAATAAAGAAACTTGAAGCAACCAATATAAGCACCATCCAAACTCAAAACCCTCTATATGATGAATTTACTGCAGGGCAACTAGCCAATGAAGGACAAGTTGACAATTTTGGGTTCCCTTCAACCGAGCAGGCGAATTATGTGAACAACTTCTAGAGGAATAATAACCCCTATTTGAACACGTACACACCAGTTTGGAGGAATCATTCTAATCTAGGATGAGGAGGCAACAACTGTTGGCCCAAAGGCCCATCGTTCTAGTTTTGATGATGATTAATTCATGTAGTTATAGTACTAATGATCTTGTGTTTAATTAGTTTTAGATATTTGATCAAGATCTTAGTAGATGTTTTAGCTTCAACAAAGGATTCAAAGTCAAATTTTAGAGCTGTCACGTGTTGATTCAAGAGCTCGCACATGAAGATTGTATCAAATACTTAAGAAGAGTCTAGCTCATTAAATCAAGATTTGAACCAAATCAAGAAGGAGAAGAAGATTTTCAAAGAAAAGATTTCCAAGAAGACTTGTGTCAGGTTTTGTAAGTGTCAAGATTTATTTTTAGATAAAATATAAAGGATAGATTAGTTAGTGGATTGCTCAAGTTCATATACACTCACACACAAGATTTATATGTGTTTTCATAAAAGAGTTTTTGTTTTAGAAAATACCGGTTTGGTTTTTAAGCTTCAAAATATACATGAGTTTTATCAAAACTTATTTTAGAGCTTATTGTTAAAAATATAGATATTTTATCATATATGTGTAGTGGATCATATCCATACACACTAAGCTTCAAAAGTGTTTAAAATATCTTGTTTTTATATTTGTAGAAGTTTTGAAAAAAATAATTATGAAAAATATAGATTTTTGTTTAAAGGCAAAATTTCTATATTACAAAAATAGTTCAAAATGTTATAATATGTTTTGATTTTTAATCAAATATGTTTGTATATCAAATTATATTAATGAACTTATTTTTGTGGAATTTATGAGAATTTATGGGATTTTGTTAAAGGTAAAAAGACCAAGTTTTAATCCCTGAAAAATGTTGGACCAGGCCTTCTGCCGGTCGACCGGTCCAGGCGACCAATGTGCACAGACGTGCACATCCTGTTTGGTCGACCGACCAGGTCGACCGTCAGACAGCTCTGCTATCTGGATCTGGCCCCGGTCGATCGGAAGAGAGCTTTTGCTCTCTGTATTTAGGCCTCGGTCGACCGGGCGGTCGATCGATGGCATAACGGTCAGAAATCTGACTGTTGGTCGGTCGACCGGGCCGTCAATCGACAGTAAGAATTCCTGCCTGGTTGTCTCCAACGGCTAGATTTTGGAGCCTATTTATATGTGGTTGTTTTGGGCTGTTTTCAACAAGATTTGAAGTGGGTTTTCAAGCTAGTTTTCCCTACCTTTCAAAGTGTTTTTCTCAATTTATTTTAGAGCTAAAACTTTCATATCAAAAGGAGAGTTTTAAGAATGTTTTGTGAAAGAGATTTCTTGAGTTTTTCACCACAAATCCATCCTAATTTTTCTCGCACATACTTGAGCTATCCATTGCCATATATATCCTATAGGAGAGTTGTTATGAGATTATTTTTAGGTAATCAAAGTGTTTAGATCACCAAGTATTCATTCTTGTATTGGAGGAGGCGAACTTGCGGGTTCGTGTTGTTTCGAGTTCTTGTGGGAGCTCGGTGTAGAGGTGCGGCCTAAGCAAGCTAGTGTGCTTGCGTGCGTTGTCCTTTTAGGAACAAGAGAGGGACTTGTGAGTCCAAGAGTTCTAGTGCGAACTCCTTGTAGGTGTTACGGCACCGAGTGATCCGGTGGGATTGATTCTAGTAGAAATCCTTCATAGTGTTAAAGGCGGGGACGTAGAGCAAGGGTGTTCGAACCTCGAAACAAATCTCTCGTGTTTGCGATTGCTCTCTATCTCTCACTTGTGTTTATATCTTGCATGCTTACATTGCTTATCTCTTTATATGTTTGATATATCTTGTGCTTAACTGTTATATGCTTGGGATTGTTTGCTTACACTTGTATTTAACCAAGAGAGCCATAGCGGCATCTCAACTCTTATCTAGAGGAATCTTGAGGAGATAGTCCAGAGCCGTTCACCAGAAATTCGTCTACACTCTTGTGTTATACTTGGTGTGTTTAGCATAATAGTTTTTAGTTAATCATAAATAGTTTTAATTCCGCATTAATTCATCATTAGATTAGTTAATCACCTATTCACTCCCCCTCTAAGTGATCTACAAGTAGTATCAGAGCATGGTGCTCTTGATTTCGGTCTAACAAGTTAGAGTTAAAGATCCTCATTTTTAGCTAATCATAATAGTTGTACACACACATAGATTTCATGACACCTCCCATGTTTGACATTCTTAACATCCAAACTTGAAAAGTTAAGATGTCCATGTACCTCAAAGCCCAAGGATTCATGTTTATCTTGCCACAATTAATGATTCATATTATTTAAATGGTAAACATCTAGAGGCTAACTCAAAAGCCATCCATGTTATAAAGTCAACCCTAAATGATGATTATCTGTGCAGGGTTTCTAACTTTAATTCGGCTTTTGTAGTATGGAACACTTTAGTCTCCCTTGGTGAACAAAAGTAATACTATGCGGGGAGTGACTTGGATGATGGAAGTGATGCTTCCAACATATGCTACATGGTCCAAGGGGATAACCCCTTTGAGGTAAATTTTGAATCCGAGCTTGATGAGGATGTTGACATGTCTTATGATGAGCTTGCATCATTTTGTCAACTTCTTGAAAAATATGATTTGCTCAAAAAGGATAATAAAAGATTGAAAAAGAAATATGATTCCATCTTAGAAGAAAAAGATTTTTTCAAAATAAATTGGAATACATTTCTAAAGAAAATGAATCTTTGAAAAAGGAGAATGTTTCCTTGTTTTCTAAATTAAATGATATTTGTGAAGGAAATAGTTCTTTGAAAAATAAAATTAATTTGGTGGAAAAGAAAAAGAAATTATTTTAGAAGAAAATAACTCTTTGAAAAAAAATTGTTTCAAAAGAAAAGGAAAATATTTCTAAAAAGAAAAAGATTATTGATTCTCATACTTGCCATGCTCTTCATGCTACCATTGATAAAAATGAGATTCAATTTTTGAAAAATAGAATAAATTGTTTGAGCTCAACTTTGAGCAATTGTGCATTTAATCATAATAGAATGGAAACCTTGTTTCAAAAGAAACAAGCTCCATATGTTCATGCACATCACCCATGGCATACATATGCACACTTTGCATATCATGATCACACTCATCCTCATGTGCATGCTAGAGCGTACAAATGTACACATTGTGGCCGCAAAGGCCATTTAGCAAAGTTTTGTTTTGATAAGATTAATTCAATTAATTTTGCTAATAAAATGTTTGGGTTCCGAATAATGCTAACTCCCATGAATCCAAAAGAAAATGGGTACCAAAATCTCCACCTCTTATGTTTGATATAGGTGTGGGCTCTCACATGACATTAGAGGATTAGTGCCTTGGTGGTAGATGATTGGCTAGATGGATATACAATTGATGCACCGCTATCAAGGAAGTTTAGTGGGAGGACCACCATGTTTTGAAGGCTTAGAGAATAGTGCATATGATTTGATAACTATCTCTAAACTCTCATTTAGTTTACATGCCTTTATATAAATATTTTTAGCATGTTTTATTTTTGTGCTTCATGTGGTGAATACTTGCTTAGATGAATTTTTATAAAAGTTGTGTATATACTTATACAAGTAGTAAGCTGCACTTGATTATTAGATGTTTGTGCTTCATTGCCCATTTGTACTCATTACATGTACATGTATAATCTAGTTTTGATGATTCTTTCATTTATACATGTTTTCCCTATTCTTGTATATGTTTTGCCTCATGTATATGTAATTTTTGACCAAAATTAATAAATAAACATGTATACCCTTGAGTCACTTGCCTTCAAGTAAATACTATTATGGACTCTTTTGTATTTGAGATATGTATGTATATTGTTAGTTTTGATAGAACATACATATACTTTGAAGTTTGATTTTGATGGAAAAAAAATTTTCTTGATAAAATAAATTCATGTTTATTTTGAGCTTTATTGATCATTTTCATGAAAATGCTATTCACGTAATTCTTGTGCACTCACATTTTTATTTACTCATGATCTTGTTTCATGAGCACATTTTTTTGAGTTTTATAGATTTCAAGTATCAACTCTTGTATTTTTAGCATGGGATATATGATTTATTTTCATATTTGAAGGATCTTTAACTAGTTTTTCAAAAATTACCTTAACTAGTTATTTATTCTTCATTTGGTAGTGTTTTCAAATTTATAACTATTTTCAAGTCATATTTTTGAAAACTTCTACCCTTAAAGGGCGGATGGTTGGATGACCACGCCTTGTGTGCATTAGTAAACATCTATTTGAACTTGTGCATGAATAGGGTGGATACTTATGAGTAATACATATGATGTTCATGATATTTCACTTTTGTATACTCATAGTTGTTTTCTATATATGTATGCTAATAATATCAATTTCATTGGTATTTTCTTTTTACATATATATGATTTGATTGTACTTGTTTTATAATATTTACATGTTTAAAGTACAAATTACGTTTATGCTAAGCTTGATTTAAATCTTGATATCAATTGGTATCTCAATAAGCTTATGCATTGTTCTCTTTTGGTATTTTCAAAAAAATTTTTTATCTACAAGAGGTATCTTAAAATTTTATTTATTTACAAGTGGTACCAAATCTTAGTTTTATGAAATTTCAAAATTTTGCTTTAAGTATTATCAAAATATGTTTTAAAAATATTTTGATATGTATTGCTTATATGCAACGGGAGCTTAACATCTCTTCTATATATAGATTCATGTTGAGTGTCTTATATAGAGGAGCTTGACATCTCTTCTTTATGTGATACACGTATGTAGGGAGAGCTTAACATCTTTGCTTATACATTGTATATTATGATTTATGTGAGCTAGGATTTTGTCATCCCTTCTTCATGTAATGCATGTATGCAGGGGGAGCTAACTTCATGTCTCTCTTCTTCATGAATGTATATCACATATATATATCCTTATTTTGATTTGTTTTCGCCCGTTTATTGATGATTTGACAAAGGGGGAGAGGTATTTGATTTATATATGCATGTTTATTTCATCTCCTTGTTTTATACAAAAAGGGGAGAAGGATTTATGCATGTTTATCTCCTTATTTATGCATATATATTCGTTTAGTTTTATGCACTTCATTGAATATATTTATGTTTATTGTTATGTATGAGTTAAGGGGGAGCTTCTATGAAGCTTATTTTTAATCCATGCATATATAACTCCATGAGTTTTGTCATCATCAAAAATGGGGAGATTGTTGGCCCAAAGGCTCATTGCTCTAGTTTTGATGATGATTAACTCATGTAGTTATAATACTAATGATCTTGTGTTTAATTAGTCTCAGATTTTTGATCAAGATCTTAGTAACTGTTTTAGCTTCAATAAAGGATTCAAAATTAAGTTTTGGAGCTAGCACGTGTTGATTCAAGAGCTCGCCATCAAGACTGTATCAAGTACTCAAGAGGAGTATAGCTCATTAGATCAAATTTGGACCAAGTCAAGAAGGAGAAGAAGATTTTCAAAGAGAAGATTTCCAAGAAGACTTGTGTCGGGTTTTATAAGAGTCAAGATTTATTTTTAGATAAAATGTAAAGGATAGATTAGTTGATAGATTGCTTAAGTTCATATACACTCACACGCAAGTTTTATATGTATTTTCATAAAAGAATTTTAGTTTTAGAAAATACCGATTTGGTTTTTAAGCTTCAAAATATACATATGTTTTATCAAAACTTATTTTAAAGCTTATTGTCAAAAATATAGATATTTCATCATATATGTGTAGTGGATCATATTCATACACACTAAGCTTCAAAAGTGTTTAAAATATCTTGTTTTTGTATTTGGAAAAGTTTTGAAAAAATTGATTTTGAAAAATACAGATGTTTGTTTAAAGCTAAAATTTCTATATTACAAAAATAGTTCAAAATGTTTGTAACATATTTTGATTTTTAATCAAACATGTTTGTATATCAAAGTATATCAATGACTTATTTTTGTGGAATTAATGAGAATTTATGGGATTTTGTTAAAGGTAAAAAGACCAACTTTTAATCCCTGAAAAATGTTAGACCAGGCCTTCTGCCGGTCGACGACGGTCGACCGCGACAGAAGTTAGTCGACCGGTCCGGTCGATCGATGTGCACAGACGTGCATGACCTGTTTGGCTGGAGGGCCGGTCGACTGATCCGGTCGACCGCCGGAGAGCTCTGCTCTCTGGATCTGGCCCCGGTCGATCGGGCGGTTGACTGACAGAGAGCTTCTGCTCTCTGCATCCAGGCTTGGGTCGACCAGGCGGTCGACCGATGGCACAATGGTCAGAAGTTTGACCGTTGGTCGGTCGACCGGGCAGTCGACTGACAGCATGAATTCCTGCTTTGTTGTCCCCAACGGCTAGTTTTTGGAGCCTATTTATATGGGGCTGTTTTGGGCTATTTTTTACAAGATTTGAAGTGGGATTTTAAGCTAGTTTTTCCTACCTTTCTAAGTTTTTATCTCCACTTGTTTTAGAGCTAAAACTTCTATATCAAAAGGAGAGTTTTTAAGAGTGTTTTGTAAAAGAGATTTCTTGAGTTTTTCACCACAAATCCATCCTAGTTTTTCTCACACATACTTAAGCCATCCATTACCATATCTATCCTATAAGAGAGTTGTTGTGAGAGTGCTTTTAGGTGATTAAAGTGTTTAGATCACCAAGTGTCCATTCTTGTATTTGAGGAGGCGAACTTGCGGGTTCGTGTTGTTTCGAGTTCTTATGGGAGCTCGGTATAGAGGTGCGGCCTCAGCAAGCTAGTGTGCTTGCGTGTGTTGTTCTTGTGGGAACAAGAGAGGGACTAGTGAGTCCAAGAGTTTTAGTGTGAACTACTTGTAGATGTTGCAGCACCAAGTGATCCGGTGGGATCGATTCTAGTGGAAATCCTTCATAGTATTGAAGGCGGGGACGTAGAGCAAGGGTGCTCGAACCTCGAAACAAATCTCCCGTGTTTGCAATTGCTCTCTCTATCTCTCACTTGTATTTATATCTTGCATGCTTACATTGCTTATCTCTTTATATGCTTGATATATCTTGTGCTTAATTGTTATATGCTTGGGATTGTTTGCTCACACTTGTTTTCAACCAAGAGAGCCATAGAGGCACCTCAACTCTTATCTAGAGGAATCTTGAGGAGATAGTCCAGAGCCTTTCACTGGGAATTCAGCTACACTCTTATGTTATACTTGGTGTGTTTAGCATAATAGTTTTTAGTTAATCATAAATAGTTTTAATTCTGCTTTAATTCGTCATTAGATTAGCCAGTCACCTATTTACCCCCTCTAGGTGATCTACAACAGCAACAGTGCTCCAAGGGCGAATAACTTTCTGCAACAGCAAGTAAGGCCACCGCTACCACAAGAGAAGAAGCCAAGCCTGGAGGAGACAATACAATAGCTCGCCGCCACTACACAAATATTTATGACCACCACTGACACCAACCTGAAGAATCAAGCAGATGCAATTCATAACATAGAGGTGCAGATGAGTCAAAATTTCAGCCTGCTGTCCAATCGACCACAGTGATCATTACCTAGCAATACAGAGGTAAATCTCAAAGAACACGTCAAGGCAATCACGTTAAGAAGTGAAAAAGTCCTAGCACAATACCGAGTCTCCAGAGAAGAAAACCCTGCTCTAATAGACACTGGAGATGAAAACTCAAAAAAAAGAAGAAGGCAGAAGATATACAGAGCCAAAATTCGGCTAGGTAGCCAAACTCTGGGAGATTCTCATACTCTACAAGGTCCTACAGAGAAGTCAGTTATCAAGCCATATGTTCCCCTACTTCCATTTTTCCAGAAACACAAGCAAAGGACTATAGATAAGTCATTTATTCAATTTCTAAATATATTTAAAAAACTGCATATTAATATTCCTTTTGCACAGGCCCTAGCAAAGATGCTCAAGTATTCAAAATTTATGAAGGAGATCCTAAGAAATAAGAGAAAACTTAAGGAATATGAAACAATAATGTTGAATGAAGAATGCAGTGCTATTATGCTAAACACGCTTCCTCCAAAGCTTAAGGATCTAGGGAGTTTCACTATACCTTGCACCATAGAAATTATTATTTTGAAAAGTCTTATGTGATCTTCATGCCAGTATTAACTTGATGCCTCTTTCTGTGTTCTGGACCTTAGGGTTAGGAGAACCAAAACTAACTAGCATATCACTTCAGTCGGCGGACAGGTCAATCAAATACACGAGAGGAGTAAGTGAAGACGTGTTAGTAAAGGTGAAAAATCTCTACTTCCTTGCAGACTTTATCGTACTCGACATGGAGAAGGATAGGGAAGTATCTCTCATTTAGGGACATCCATTTCTTGCAACGGGCGATACATTAATAGATGTGCAACAGAAAAAATTAACTCTTCGTGTGCAGGATGAAGAAGTCACGTTTTTTTCTTTAAGGCGATGAAATATCCCTCCAACCATGATGAATGTTATTATATTGACATAATTGAGAAGGTAACAACTATAGTGTTTGAGAATGAAACCCCAGTATTACCACTTGAGTCATGCCTCATTCATTCAGCAACTATCACTGAGGATGATTTTGAAAAAAAGGAGTATGCGAACTACTTAGAAACAACAACATCATTGCCTAAGTATGGGAGGCAACAGATTGAAGCGCTTGGAGCAAGTAGCTCACTAGCTCCACCATCCATTCTAGAGGCACCTAAATTAGAGCTCAAGAAGTTACCACAACATCTAAGATATACATTTTTAGGTGAGATTTCTACACTACCAGTAATTATTTCTTCTTCTTTGACAGGTGATGAGGAAGAGAAACTCTTACGTGTGCACGAGATCACAAAACAACGATTGGTTGGACAATTGCGAATATAAAAGGTATAAGCCCCTCATTGTGTATGCACATGATCTTGATGGAGGAGAACTATAAACCTTCGATTCAACCTTGACACCGTTTAAACCCAACAACGAAGGAAGTGGTAAGAAAAGAAGTGTTGAAACTTCTTGATGCAAGTATGATCTATCCTATTTCTGATAGTAATTGGTCAGTCTGGTTCAAGTGGTTCCAAAGAAAGGAGGCATCACATTGGTTAAAATGATAATAATGAGTTAATACCAACTAAGACAATCACAGGGTGGAGAGTGTGTATGGACTATAGGAAAGTTAATACTACAACCCGTAAGGATCATTTCCCATTACCTTTCATTGATCAAATGTTAGAGAAACTTGCAGGCAATGCATATTATTATTTTCTAGATGGGTGTTCAGGGTATAACCAAATTGTTATAGCACATGAAGATCAAGAAAAGATAACTTTCACATGTTCTTATGGTACATTCGCTTATAGGAGAATGCCTTTTGGTTTATACAATGCACCAGCTACATTTTAATGATGAATGATGGCTATCTTTCACGATATGATTGAGCAAATTATAGAAGTATTCATGGATGATTTTTCAGTTTTTGGCCCTTCTTTTGATACATATCTACATAACTTAAATCTCATTTTGCAGAGATGTGAAGATACAAATTTAATCCTCAACTAGGAGAAATGTCATTTCATGGTGAAGTAAGGAATTGTGCTTGAACATCGTATATCTGAAAAAGGAATGAGGTGGACAGTGCAAAGGTTGAAACTATTAAAAAGCTACCACCTCCAACAAATATGAGAGGTGTGAGAAGCTTCCTAGGGCATGCAAGATTTTATCGACGGTTTATCAGGGACTTCTCTAAAATTGCAAAAAATTTGTGCAATTTATTAATGAAAAGTGCACCATTTAACTTTTCCAATAATTATTTGCAGCCGTTCGAGTTATTGAAGGAGAAGTTAATCAGCACCAATCATAGTGACACCAGACTGGAGTCTATCCTTTGAAGTAATGTGCGATGTTAGTGATTACGCACTAGGAACTGTATTGGGATAATGATGGAAAAAGGTCTGTCAAGTAGTGTACTACGCAAGCGAGACATTAAATGAAGCACAATAGAATTATACAACAATGGAGAAAGAATTGCTTATTGTGGTATTTGCTTTTGATAAATTTCATTCTTATCTAATGGGATCCAAAGTTGTTATATTTACAGATCATTCTGCCCTCAAGTATTTGCTTGCAAAGAAAGAGGCCAAATTAAGGTTGATAAGATGGGTCTTGCTTCTCTAAGAGTTTAATTTAGAAATTCGAGACAAGAAAGGGATAAAGAATCTTGTGGCAAATCATCTTTCTCGCATTGAGTAAGAAAGGAGGACTCCAACGAATTTCCCATTGACGATGCTTTTCATGATGAATATTTATTAAGTATCATTGCCAATTCACCACCTTGGTACGCTCCTTTCGCGAATTTCTTAGTATGTGATGTTTCTCCTTTTGATCTTTCATTTCAAGACAAGATGTTAAATAACACCAGTTGGATGATCCAATTCTCTATGAATACTGCACGAATCAAATTGTGTGAAGATGTGTGCCTGAGAATGAAATAGAAAGCATTCTGCACCATTGTCATGCTAGAGAAGTGGGAGGTCATTTTGGTGCAACCAAGGCAGCAACAAAGGTATTACAATCGGGATTTTATTGGCCTACACTTTTTAAGGATGCTTATGCTCATATTAAAGCATGTGATACATGTCAAAGGACAAGAAATATTTCTAGGCATAATGAGATGTCTCTTAACAACATCCTTGAAGCTGAGTTATTTGATGTGTGGGGTATAAATTTCATGGGCCCTTTTCCATCCTCGTTCTCTAATCAGTATATCCTAGTGGCAGTTGATTATGTTTCAAAATGGGTAGAAGCGATTGTTTTACCTTCCAATTATGCACGTGCAGTGATAAAATTCCTAAAGAAGAACATTTTTACATGGTTTGGAACACCAATGACAATCATTAGTGATGGTGGGAAGCACTTTTGCAATCACCAATTCAAGACCATTTTGCTTAAATATGGAGTAAAGCACCATGTGGCCACATCATACCACCCACAAACAAGTGGCCAAGTGGAAGTTTTCAATAGAGATCTAAAGCATCTTGGAGAAAATAGTTAACATGTCATGACCTGACTGGTTCAGTAAAACTCATGATGCTTTATGGGCATATCAGACTGCGTTCAAGGCACCAATTGGAATGTCCCCCTATCAAATAGTCTATGATAAGGCATGTCACCTTCCAGTTGAGTTGGAACACAAGGCTTATTGGGCAATACAATTACTCAATTTTGACATTCGACTGGCGGGAGAGAAAAGGATGCTGCAATCCAATGAGATGGAAGAATTTCAAAACAATGCTTATGAGAATGCAAGGATCTACAAGGAGCGGATAAAAAAATGGCATGACAAGCATATTATGTCAAGAAATTTCAAAAAGTGGCAGAAAATACTACTTTTCAGTTCGCGCCTCCGTCTATTTTCGGGTAAGTTACGTTCGAGATGGTCAGGTTCTTTTGAGGTAAATCAAGTACTACCACATGGGGCAATTAAAATTCATAGCCCAATAAAAGGACGTTCAAGGTAAACAACCAACGACTCAAACCATACATGGAAGGCTACTTCGCCAAACATAATGTTTCCTTCCTCCTTGATGAGGCATCTTAAACATGCAGAAGGAAGTTTAGCTAACGATTATAACTTAAAGCGCTTTTTGGGAGGCAACCCAAGTTTTCTAACTTCTTTTACTATTTTACTAATTTTTAATTTTCTTTAATACTAACTTATGTCTTCTGTATGTCAGGTACCCCGCTCTGTAGACTGATCCAATACTCCCAGATGAACCACAAAATCACCATAACATAAGCACCATAAGACAAAACATCAGCCGAATTTTCGGCCCGGCAGCCGAACTCTTGTAGATGTTTGATCAGGAATCTTTCAGGTATACACTTTCCAAATTATTTGTTTTTCTGTATCTTTTTTCAAGATATGTGGTTTTCAAAATTGAATCGTTTTGTGATAAATAAAGATCTTGATTTAAATATGGATTTCTTATTCAAATTTGAAAATTTTGGGGGTAATTCTCAATCCTTATTTTGTATATGGGGTTATAACACAATTTAGGTATGGGGGTAGGGATCAAATCTTCTTTTTGAATTTTTTTTTGAAATCTTTCCTTAATTTTTTACTTTATCTTTCCTTGTTTTTATTTCTTTATTTCATCCTCCTTTAAAAATTTCAAAAAATTTTCAAAATTCGAATTTCAAAGCTTCCTCATCTTTTCCCAAGAGCATTCAGTTTTCAAGATCTTCTAGGATTCAAATTTTGAATTTGAAATTTAAATGAAGGGTAGTTTTGGAAAAGGGTATATACATCTTCTATATAAACTAATTTCAATCTTCTTTTGTTTCTCACAAATCCGAGTCCAACCTCTCAAATCTAGAGCATTCTACAGCCAGAAGAAGGAGTTCTAGAGACCTCAGCCACCAGATTCGCGAAGTTCGAGACAGGAGTTCGGCCAGGTATCCAAAGTTTGGCAGAAATTTTTTCCTGAATTCTTCAGGGATAGTAAGTGCTCTATTTTCTCTCTTTTACTGTTCTCAGTTTTTCAAGTTCATCATGTCTAAGATTTTTGTTGAGCAAAATTTTTCCTTGTATTCGAAGCTTTTGGGATGTATTTTCTGGATCAAATAAGGGTTAGGAATTGGGATTATCTATTGCATGCCAATACTTATGAATTTTATATTCCTGCCCTAGTACAAGAGTTTTATGATGGATTTTTCAGAAAATAACATTGATATGAATCAAGAAATAATTGAAGTAAATTGGAAAGTGGAGATGAAATCTTACATTTACAAATTATTTTTGAATTAACGGGTATTCCTATTGTGGAAAGAGGGACTTAAGAACTGGGAACCTATAAAATTATATTCACTTAATGGGAGAACATTGCAAGGTACCTGAAGGGAGTGGCATTAGCGTTAAAACAGTATATAGAAATATGTATACATTATGTAGATGGTTAAGTCGTAATGCCTTCGGTGCATCACATGTTTAATCCTTTTACAATCAAGTTTTACATATTGTCTACATTTTGATGACTAAGGAAAAAGCTTTTTGCATGTGCAACATACTATTGGACACTATTGCTAGCACTAAAGATAAACGAAAGACCTTTATGCCACTGCCCATTCTTGTCACACAAATTTACAAGGAATGGATGCTTGAAGATGAATTTAATCATGCTATAAAAGATAAAATTATTATTCAAGCTGAAACTATTTCTTCATCTTATAATGCTTCAGTGCAAATTGATTGGGTACCTTCCATGCTACAAGAACATGTCCCCATTGTATCATCATCTAACGAATCAAAAGAGGAGGATGATGAATTCTTTAATCAATAACTATCCAAAGATAATCATATATTTATGCATGTAATTTAAGAGGGGATAAAAAGAAAATATAAGTTGATAGAGGAGCAGAAGAAGAAGAAAATTGAAGGGACACGTTTTAGGAGGATACATTTTGAAGGAGGTAGCAGTAGCATGGGAAAGAGAGGGGTTGTGCTTAAGGGGAGTTGTATAGTGGGATTTTTTTGTTTTTCTTTTATTTCTTTTTCTCATAAAAAAAAGTTTATGGTAAGTTAACCTAGTTGTAAAGGATTTAGTAACCATATAACTTGAATTGGATAAGAAATATCAATTTGATGGAATTTTAAAGTCTTTGAGTAGAGATGAAAAATTTTAAAATATTATTGTCATCTAAATATGTCTGTGACTATGCATCTTATCTACACTTACACATTGGTTTAAGCTTGGGATAATGAGAATTACTTAGTACTTAAAAAAATTATAATAATTAATAAGAACCTTTATTATTGATTAGCTAGATGCTTTGACCTCAAGAGGCTTTTGTATTTACGTGAAGGATAGTTAGGTAAGTTAAAAAAAGAAATATATATATTAACAAGTCTAATGATCAATTAGTTAGGTATCTTGGCTTCGAGAAGTCTTAATATTTACACGAAATAGAATTAGATTAGTTATATATATGAAAAAAAGAGAAGTGCTTAAAAGGCAACGAAGTGATAATACTTCAAAACTTCTATAAAAAAATAAATAAAAATATATTTTAAGTATGTAAGTTTGAATCAAAATTTCAAGTTAAGAACTATACACATTCACAAAGATGCATAAGATCAAAAAACTTAGAAGGGATGATAATATAAGCTAAGATTTGAAAATCTCTACAAAGTAGATAGAATTCTTGATAAGAGATTGAACTTGATAATGAGAGTTTATGGTAACTAGAGAACTTATAAATTAGTGATGCTTACCACTCCAAAAATATTTTATTTTTCTTTATTTTTATTTTTTATTTTTATATTTGGTTATCCTTATTTTTAGTTATCCTTTATATCTTAATCTCTTCTTATCTTTTGAATTTTTTCACCGAATTTTGTGGGTGTAATTCACTGAAAACTCTCACGAGACAATACTTGTCCACTAGGTAACCTAGGGGTTTAAAATGCTAAGTGCAATCATGAGTCCAACGAAAGTGAATTAAGATTTTATTTCTAGGATTTTAGTTCTTTTTCTTTTTAGATTAGGATTTTGCTCAAGGACTAGCAAAAAGTAGGTATGGGGGTGTGATGTGTACGCTTTATATACATGTTTTAAATCACTTTTTATACCTATTATTTGTCACATTTAATACTGCATGGGTATTTTGTTAGTGGTATTTTGCAGATTTTAGGTCAAGAGCAAATTAGAAGAGAAGAGTGAATTGGTAAATTTGTGATATCAAATTAACAAAAGAATGCAGAGCCAGAGATCTGAAGTAGAGTTGGGACATCTCAACAGAGCCTTCACGCAAAATCTAAAATTTCACAAAAATCTGAGACTGAAATGGACCAAAAGTTCGGCCACCCAGCCGTAGATTTTCACCAAGCAACCGTGGACCAGTCAACAGGATGCCAACTCAGAGGTCAACACGAGTCAAAAAGCGGAGCGTCAATACTATAAGAAGTTCGGCCAGCCAGCCGAACTTTCGGTCAGCTGGTCGAACTATGGCGGTGCTTATGGATAAAATTTTCTCAAAAATTCATGTAAATTAAGAAACCTAACTTTTTGTATTCGACTAGAGTTCTACTGCTCTCGGTTCTATATAAACGCTGCCAAGCCTCTTGTAAAATATACAATTTTATTTTCTCTTTTATTTTGAGCGAAAATTAATAAATTTTGCTGTTAGCCATTAAATCTCAGAGCATGTTCAGTACGGAATTCTTCATAAAGGTTTCATCTTTATTGGTACTTTCTTACCTTTCTTTTATTTTTATTTTATTTGATTTTATTTCATGATCTATTCTAATATTATAATGTATTCTATTTTCTTAGCCGTGAACTAATTTTCTTTAACTAGGGACATGATTTAGGGATTGTATTGATGATATGGTATTGTGTTTTGTGCAAATTTTACTACATGCTTTATAAAGTTTAAATATTTTATATGCTAAGTTGTTAAATCTTGTACTTTATTGTTACAATTGGTGCGCACAATTAATCAGAGGGCTAGGTTAGAGTCCAAGAGGAGATAATTTAGCAAAAGCTTCTATGATTAACAATCATAACTTAAGACGTTGAGACATAAGAATTGTGCGGTCAATTAGGAATATCCATCATACTTAATGCATCTTCTGACTAGCAATCTACTAGATCGAGAGATTGTGGATTCTAGATTTAAAAGATAGAACTGGTATTGTTCAAGAAAAAGTACTGATTAGGATAGGAAATTCTGATTGTTAGCATGAATAGGATGAATTAGCACAAGCATAATATTTTATCTGATTACAATTACCAAAATCATTTTCATACTTATTTCATAATTAAATTAAATTTTTTAGCAGTACTCTAATCACAACATCTTCCGATTAAATTAATTATTCAAATAGAACTAGGAAAGATTAAATTGGTACTTGAAACAACAATCCTCGTGGGAACGGTACTCTACTCACTACTATATTACTTGAAAATGATTGGTACACTTTTCATTGAATCCGCACATCAATATGTAAGATCACCTAGAGGAGGGGTGAATAGATGATGGCTAATCTAATGGTCACTTATGAACAAATAATGCGGAATTAAAACTAAGTTGACCAAATTAAACTTCTTTTAATTGAATACTTATGTATAACACAAGAGTGTTGCCGAATTCCCCTTGCGAGGCTCTGGACAAACTCCTCTAGATTCCCCTTGAATGGGTTGAGGTGCCGCGTTGGCTCTCTTGGTTGAATACTAGTGTTAATAATAATCCCAAGCAAGTATAGCAATTATGAGCACAAAGGTATATCATGCATATAGGAGATAAAGACTATAAAGTAATGCAAGATATAAGTGAGACAAAAAGAGTAAGAGAGCAAGAGTGAGCAATCGCAAACACAAAGGGTTTGTTTCGAGGTTCGAGCACACTTGCTCTACATCCCCGCCTTCGACACACGAAGGATTTCCACTATGCACGATCCAACCGGATCTCTCCTTGGTGCCGCAACACCTACAAGCCCTTGGACTCCCAAAGTCCCTTACACACCACAAGCCCACCGGCTCGTCGAGGCCGCACCTCGTACACCAAGTCCGCACCCGAACTCAAAACACCGCGAGCACACTTGCCCGCTTCCTCAAATACAAAGAAAGATCTTGGTGATCTAAACACTTGATCACCTAACAAAATTCTCACTACAACACTCCTATAGGATAGATATAACTATGGATGCTCAAGTGTAGTGTGAGAAATCAAGGAAAGAACTTTGATGGAAAACTCAAGAAATCACAATAAACACTCTCTTGATAAAATCCCTTTTGATAGGAAATATTGGCACTCTATTTTGTGGAGAAAACTCTGCTAAAAGAATGGAAATAACTGGACAAAAGCTCTCCTAAAATCTTAGCTTCAAACAATGACAAAACCCCCTTTTATAGAGGCCAGAAAAATCTGACCGTTGGGCTCTGTCAGAGCTGCCGGTCGACCGGTCCGGTCGACCGCCAACGGTCAAGAATCCGACCGTTGGAGCCTCCGGTCGACCGGCCCGGTCGACCGCGCACCTGAAGCAGAGAATTACTTCTCTGTCGGTCGACCGGTGCGGTCGACCGGAATTTCCAGAGAGCAGACTCTCTGAAGCGGTCGACCGGCACGGTCGACCGTTCTCCAGTGCACACAGGCGTGCACGTCTGTGCACGTCCGGTCGACCGACCCGGTCGACCGGCCACTGTCAGTTCTGAAAAATCAGAACTGCCAGAACCAGAAAATTTGGGATTAAAGATTGGTCTTTTTGGCTTAAAAAAATCCCATAAATACTTAGAATTTCTACAAAAAATAGTTTTATAATATAGAAACATGCTTGCACAAAATCAAGGCATGTTATTAAAGATTTGACTATTTTTGTAACTTGGAAATATTGGCTCATAATAAAAACTGTTTTTCTAAAACAACATGTTTTTCCAAATTTTCATCAAATACAAAAACAAGATATACTTAAAGCATAGTGTGTATGGATATGATCCACTACACAATCAAGATGAAATATCTAGTTTTTAACATAAAGCACTAAACTTGGTTTTGAAATATCAACATGTTTTTTCAAACTTTCATCAAATACAAAAACAAGATATACTTTAAAGCATAGTGTGTATGGATATGATCCACTACACAATCAAGATGAAATATCTAGTTTTTGACATAAAGCACTAAACATGGTTTTGGATATAAGATATGTAAACTTGAAATACCAAGAACCAAATAGAATTTTGTCACAATGAAAATCTTTTCTTAACAAGAAAATCTTTTATGAAATGAAATTTTTATCATGAAAATAATTCTATCAAGAGTGTGTGTGTGATATGACTTGAGCAATCCACCAACTATTCTATCCTTTACATTTTAACTAAAACAAAAACAAAATCTTATACCTAGACACAAGTCTTCATCTTCTTGAAGTCTTCCCTTGAAGTCTTCTCATCTTCTTGACTTGGTCCACATGCAATCCACCGAGCTCATCTCTAGATGTGGTTTTGATGCATAGGCTCGTGAATCGACCGGTACTAGCTTCCAACTTGACATTTTTCTTTGTTGAAGCTCCACACCTACTAAGATCTTGATAAGGAATCTGTCACTAATTAAACACAAGATCATTAGAAAACATAACTTCATGAGTTGATCATCATCAAAACTAGGGTGATAGGCCTTTGGGCCAACAATCTCCCCCTTTTTGATGATGACAAAACTCATGAAGTTATATATGCATGGATTAAAGTAAAGCTTCAAAGAAGCTCCCTCTTAACTCATGCATATCAATAAATGATAAAGATATGACAATGAAGCACATGACATGTATGCAAATGAATGGAGATAACACAAAAACAAAATCTTTTTCTCCTATTATTTGCAAACCAAAATATATATGCATAAATACAAATCTTACACAACCTTAAGTAAGGAAGACAAATACTTCTCCTCCTTAAGTAAGGAAATCATGCATATATCACAAATACTTCTCCCCCTTTTTGTCAATCATCAACAAAGGGTTCAAAGTAAAAGCAAATCAAAAACAAATTTTTCTCCCCCTTTTTGTTAAAACAAAAAGATCAAGAAGGGGTAATACAAAGTAATCGATAAAGATTTATATGCTATATAAATTCATAAAGAGGAAGACGTTAAGTTAGCTTCCCTACAATGTGTATTGCATGAAAGAGGGATGTGAAGCCCTAATTCACACAACACAACTATGTAATGCATAGAAGGAGATGTGAAGCTCCCCCTACACACGTATTATCATATAAAGAAGAGATGTCAAGCTCCTCAATTTATAATATACTCAACATGAATCTTCTATATGTAAGAGAGATGTTAAGCTCTCCTTACATATAGGAAATACAAAACATTTTTATTATTACTTTTTTTTTATCAAAACAAAATTTGAACTTTTCTCAATAAAACAAAATTTGAACCAATCATAATTTGTAATTTTGATACCAATAGAAAATAGCACTTGAAGATGTGTGATATCAAGTTATCATTGCAAAATCTTTTATTGTTTCAAACATATTGATATCAATTGTAATTATATAGCAAATTTGAAGTTGAAGCATATAGATACCAAATGAAAAATCTTAAAATAAATCTTTTTATTTTTCATAAGCTTATGCATAGTTAATATAAGGTGTGAACTTAGCATAAACTTTTTGTGGCTTTTAAGAATGTAAATCAATTGTAAAGCAGCACAAGAAAATCATATATATGTATGTGAATAGATAAGACCAATTTGAAAATTAGGGCATACATATATAGGAACCAAAATGTGAGTAATATACCAATTATAAAATTAACACTGTAAATCATGTATATACTCATAACCAAAAATTGGTAGGTTTAAAAGATAGTTATGTTTAAGCACTACCAAATTTGAAGAATAAATAACTAGTTATAAATAATTTTTGAAAAAACTAGTTAAAGATCCTTCAAAAAATGAAATCATATGTTATTCATGAATTATACTAAATACATACAAGTTTAAGCACTCATAGTCCATAAAGCTCAAAAATTATCTTTTATCATAAAAGATGAGTGTTCAAAGGTTATGTAAATGGTATTTTCATGAAAATAGAAAGTGAAGTATGAATCTCATGAAAATCTTATTTTTCATCTTAAAACAAATCATATATTTTCATAAAGCATTGCTAAATACATAAAGATTTAATCACTCATGGTCTATAAAGCTCAAAATATTTTGTATCATAAAGATGAGTGTTCAAAAGATCATGTAAATAGCATTTTTATAAAAATAGTCATTCAAGCTCAAAAAGATCATAAATCACATTTTGTTGTACAAATCAAAAACATGAAAAATCATTTTTTTTATAATTTATTTAAATACTACTATCTTCATGGTATATGTATGATTCATCCAATTCTAACAATATGCATACATATCCCAAATCTGAAAAGAGTCCAATATATATTGCATGAAGGCAAATGACTCAAGGGGTATACATGTATATTTATTAGATTTGAATTAAACACACATATACATGAAGTAAGATCAAAGATAGGCATAACAAGTATAAATGACCGAATCATCAAAACTAGCCTATACACATGCATATAGTGGATACAAATGAGCATGAAGTTCAAATATATATGATGAGTCAATTGTAGTTCACTATTCATATATGTATAAATGCAAGTTTTGACACATTCTACATTTAAGCATGTAAATGTCACATGAAGCACCAAAAAAAATATGAACATGCTATATGATACATGAATTTAAAAAACATGTACATAAATGAAATAGGAGTTTAGAAATTATTACCAACTTCAAAGCTCCTAGCATGGTGGTTGACCCACCAAAATTCCTTGATAGCGGTGCTCCAAGTATGTGTCATTTTAGTTCAAATGCACTCACCATCAAGACACCAATCTCTCACGTTTTGAGAGATCCCTCACCTACATCAATACACAAGGTGGAGATTTTGGTACCCATATTTTCTTGGGTCCTATGGGGTTAGTCTTGTAAGGGACCCAAGCATTTTTTTTTTTATCAAAAATAAGAACATTTAACCTTTCATAACAAAATTTTGCTAAATGGCCTTTGCGGCCACAATGTGTACATATGTACACCTTAGCATACTTATGAGTGGGAGTGTGAGCATGATGTGCATCATAAGCATGTGCATGATGTGAATGTGCATGAGTATGAGGAACTTGTTTCTTTTGAAATAAGGATTCCAGTCTAGTATGATTGAATGCACATGAGCTCAAATTAGAGCTCAAATTATCAATTTTATTTTTCAAATTTTTAATCTCATTAGTGGTGGCATGAAAAGCATAATGAGATGAAGAGTCATTTTCTTTTTCTTTTGAAAAACATTATCCTTTTCTTTTTCAACAAATTTTCTTTTCAAAGTAATATTTTCTTGAAAAACATCTTCCTTTTGTTTTTCCACCAAATCAATCTTATTTTTCAAAATAGTGTTCCCTTCACATAAATCATTCATTTAGCAATCAAGGAAACATTCTCATTTTTCAAATCCTCATTTTCTTTTTCTAAACATGCAAGTTTATTTCTAAAAGAATCATTTTCTACATGCATGCAATCAAATTTCTTTTTCCAACTTTCATTATCTTTTTCTAAGCATGCAATGTTATTTCTATATGAGTCATGTTCCTTATGCATGCAAGCAATTTCCTTTTTCAAATTTTTATTATTCTTTTTAATCATGTCATATTTCTCAAGCAATAATTGGCAAATGTATTAAGCTCATCATATGACATATTAACATCCTCATCCTCGGATTCGGAGTTTACCTCAAGGGGGTTATCCCCTTGGACCATATAGCATACGTTGGAGATGTCGCTTCCAACGTCCGAATCGCTCCCCGCATAGTATAGGTCCTTTTCGCCAAGGGAGGTGATGATGTTCCAAGCTACAAAAGCCGATTCAACATTAGAAACGCTAGATAATAATCATCATTTAGGGTTGACTTAATAGCATGAAGGGCTTTTGCATTAGCCTCAATGTTCTTACCATTTAAGCAATATTCTTTATTAGTAGTGGCAAGATATACATGAAGGCCAAGTCCTTTGAGGAACAAAGACATCTTAACCTTCCAAATTTGGATGTTAAGAATGTCAAAGGTGGGTGGTGACATGAAGTCCATTGTGTGTGTACAAATCTTGTGATTAGCCTAAAAGAGGATCTTTAACTCTAGGTTGTTAGACCCAATATCAAGAGTACTAGCTCTGATACCAATTGTAAGATCACCTAGAGGGGGGGTGAATAGGTGATGGCTAATCTAATGGTCACTTATGAACAAATAATGCGGAATTAAAACTAAGTTGACCAAATTAAACTTCTTTTAATTAACACTTATGTATAACACAAGAGTGTTGCCGAATTCCCTTGCGAGGCTCTGGACAAACTCCTCTAGATTCCCCTTGAATGGTTGAGGTGCCGCGTTGGCTCTCTTGATTGAATACTAGTGTTAATAACAATCCCAAGCAAGTATAGCAAATATGAGCACAAAGGTATATCATGCATATAAGAGATAAAGACTATAAAGTAATGCAAGATATAAGTGAGACAAAAAGAGTAAGAGAGCAAGAGTGAGCAATCGCAAACACAAAGGGTTTGTTTCGAGGTTCGAGCACACTTGCTCTACATCCCCGCCTTCGACACACGAAGGATTTCCACTATGCACGATCCAACCGGATCTCTCCTTGGTGCCGCAACACCTACAAGCCCTCGGACTCCCAAAGTCCCTTACACACCACAAGCCCACCGGCTCGTCGAGGCCGCACCTCGTACAACAAGTCCGCACCCGAACTCAAAACACCGCGAGCACACTTGCCCGCTTCCTTAAATACAAAGAAAGATCTTGGTGATCTAAACACTTGATCACCTAACAAAACTCTCACTACAAAACTTCTATAGGATAGATATAACTATGGATGCTCAAGTGTAGTGTGAGAAATCAAGGAAAGAACTTTGATGGAAAACTCAAGAAATCACAATAAACACTCTCTTGATAAAATCCCTTTTGATAGGAAATATTGGCACTCTATTTTGTGGAGAAAACTCTGCTAAAAGAATGAAAATAACTGGACAAAAGCTCTCCTAAAATCTTAGCTTCAAATAATGACAAACCCCTTTTATAGAGGCCAGAAAAATCTGACCGTTGGGCTCTGTCAGAGCTGCCAGTCGACCGGTCCGGTCGACCGCCAACGGTCAAGAATCCGACCGTTAGAGCCTCCGGTCGACCGGCCCGGTCGACCGCGCACCTGGAGCACAGAATTATTTCTCTGTCGGTCGACCGGTGCGGTCGACCGGAATTTTCAGAGAGCAGACTCTCTGAAGAGGTCGATCGTCACGGTCGAACGTTCTCCAGTGCACACAGGCGTGCACGTCTGTGCACGTCCGGTCGACCGACACCGGTCGACCGGCCACTGTCAGTTCTGAAAAATCAGAACTGTCAGAACCTGAAATTTTGGGATTAAAGATTGGTCTTTTTGGCTTAAAAAAATCCCATAAATACTTAGAATTTCTACAAAAAATAGTTTTATAATATAGAAATATGCTTGCACAAAATCAAGGCATGTTATTAAAGATTTGACTATTTTTGTAACTTGGAAATATTGGCTCATAATAAAACTGTTTTTCTAAAAATAACATGTTTTTCCAAATTTTCATCAAATACAAAAACAAGATATACTTTAAAGCATAGTGTGTATGGATATGATCCACTACACAATCAAGATGAAATATCTAGTTTTTGACATAAAGCACTAAACATGGTTTTGAAATACCAACATGTTTTTCCAAACTTTCATCAAATACAAAAACAAGATATACTTTAAAGCATAGTGTGTATGGATATGATCCACTACACAATCAAGATGAAATATCTAGTTTTTGACATAAAGCACTAAACATGGTTTTGGATATAAGATATGTAAACTTGAAATACCAAGAACCAAATAGAATTTTGTCACAATGAAAATCTTTTCTTAACAAGAAAATCTTTTATGAAATGAAATTTTTATCATGAAAACAATTCTATCAAGAGTGTGTGTGATATGACTTGAGCAATCCACCAACTATTCTATCCTTTACATTTTAACTAAAACAAAAACAAAATCTTATACCTAGACACAAGTCTTCATCTTCTTGAAGTCTTCCCTTGAAGTCTTCTCATCTTCTTGACTTGGTCCACATGCAATCCACCGAGCTCATCTCTAGATGTGGTCTTGATGCATAGGCTCGTGAATCGACCGGTGCTAGCTTCTAACTTGACATTTTATCCTTTGTTGAAGCTCCACACCTACTAAGATCTTGATAAGGAATCTGTCACTAATTAAACACAAGATCATTAGAAAACATAACTTCATGAGTTGATCATCATCAAAACTAGGGTGATAGGCCTTTGGGCCAACAATATATATCATATCATACTTCTCATAATACAATATCGCATCACACTTCAAGTAATGCATTAATTTAACATGTATACTTTCACACAATTTACAGTATTTCATTTCAATCAGCTAAATCTGTATTCTGATGTTTTCACTATTATATATATGATAACACCTCCAACATACCCCTAGTGTCACACACACATATGTATCACACATAGTCATTCATTCGCAATCATTTGTAAGGATGCAATTATATGTATATCATAGCACCGTCTTCGCACTCCGCCCGTGCAATACGGGTCCCTTCCTCCCAATATGATATATAGCACCGTCTTTGCACTCCGCCCGTGCCATACGGGTCCCTTCCTCCAGATATATGTATATATAGTACCGTCTTCGCACTCCGCCCGTGTAATACGTGTCCCTTCCTCCGTAACACAATGTGTACATATATAATAGCACAATATCAGTGCATCCAATTCCATAAGATTCATACATCATGCACATCATTTCCTATATAAAAGCAATCATACTCTCAATTAATGTTTATCTGTTAGATTGTATTCCTATAGGAATATTCACACAAATTGCTTAATCAGAACATGCCACCCATGTATATTATGTACATAAATCAAGTGATATACACCCATCATATTCATATCAATCATAATGATTTCTATTCAGTAATGTACATGTCAATGCCCTTGTACACCACATTCCAAAATTTTATATTAATGCAACCCTTATTACACAAGATTGTGTTCAGTTCTAAGCCTGCCTTACTATCCCTTTCATGGTGAACATGAATTAAATATTGGTTCAGTGTCTGATACTCGCAAGACTATCCACGTTTAGTGTAAGTACCAATTTACCGCAATAGACACTCTTTCGACCATAAGATGTGAAGCTATCCCTTTTTTCCTTGTAACATTGTATATGTGTGTAGATATATAATATGGGTACTTTCTATGTGATACTCTAAATAGATTTGAATAGAAGAACGACCATGTTCACAAAGTTTTACATATACATAACGACCATAGGTAGGAACATATGTATATATGTCGAATACCCATATTTCCCACTTTTAAATCTTCTTTTACGAGATTTCTAAACATCCATTATTACGCCCACTTAATTTGGTCATCGTCTCAGATAATCGGTTTATCCCCTTTAACTAGAATAATTTGAAACGTCACAATTACTGTTTAACCCATGGCGTATTTCAAGACATTATACTCAAAAGAAAAGGGACTCAATAAGAATTGATAAGATATAATACATATGATTGAAAGTAATCATTTCAAGTATGTCTTAAGTTTGGTTACCTTTGAAAATCACCTAGAGGGGGGGTGAATAGGTGATGATGCTAATCTAGTGAACTTAATGCGGAATTTAAACACTAATTGCAATTAATAAGAGATGCACACTCAAACAAGCCAAGCAAATAGTTATCAATGAACAATATGAATTTATACAAGGCACAATATAGAGAAAGAGAGAGTTAGAGCCAAGGGATCAAGCGCAAACAATAAGATATGTTTCGAGGTTCGAGCACCCAGCTCTACATCCCCGCCTTCACCCAGAAGGATTTTAACTCCACTAGCTTGTCCACAAAGGACTCCCACAAGGGAACCTCCACCGAGGATTTGGGACAATAACAATTACAAGGAGTACCCAACTCCTCTCCTTACAAACACAACCTCCTCCTTGCGGCACAACACCAAGCCAACAAACAATCACCTCACAACTTGAGGGATAAGTACAAAGCTACACAAGGATCACCTCACAACTTGAGGGATACAACCCAAAGGCACAAAGCCAAGCAAAGATTGGGTTTACAACTTGGTGGTCTAACAAACAACCACAAACAATCTCTTTTCCCACACAAAGATCCTATAGAATAAGATAGTGGATGTAGCTCAAGTGTGGAGAAAACCAAAGGAATGGAAATCAAAAACTCAAAGAAAATCCTTGGGAAAAACTAGAAACCAAGATAAAGAAGTTGAATCAAAATCTTTTCCCAAAAAATCTTTCTTGATTTTCCAAACCCTAGCAAAAACACCAAATAGATTGTTCAATTAAAGCCCAAAAACTTCTTTTGATTGCTGTGAAAACACTAGAGAAAGCTCAGAAAATTCGTCCAAAAATTCTTAGAGAAAACAGGCCATTAATGGGGTATTTATAGCCCCCAGAAAATATAACCGTTGGCAGCAGAAACTGCCAAAAATGAACCACCGGTCGACCGGTGGGTCGACCGTCCAACGGTCGTATTTGATCGCTGGCAGCTACCGGTCGACCGGGCGGTCGACCGTCCCTAGAACCAGAGAGCAACGGCTCTCTGGCCGGTCGACCGCTCGGTCGACCGTGCACAAACAGAGAGCAACCTGCTCTCAGTCGGTCGACCGTGCGGTCGACCGGCTTATGGGGCAGCCAGCGTGCACGTATTCGTGCACGTCGGTCGACCGCTACGGTCGACCGGACCAAGTAGCCGGTCGACCGACCTAGCCTGGCAGCAGCAAATCTGGTCAGAAAAATATGTTATTTTTAATCCTAAAAATTCTCATAAATCTTCTAAAAATACACAAAATAGTTTTATCATTTTATTTTGAAATATAAACTTGTGATAAAAATTTCACATAAATAACAAACATTTTGAAACATTTTTGTGTCTTAACATTTTTACCAAAAATCAAAAACTGTATTTTCTAAAACTTGAATTTTTAAATTGAAAATACACTTTGTCCAAAACTCATCCAAATACAAAAACATGGTATTAAACACCATTTAGGCATGATGTATATGAATATAATCCTATATACATGAAACATATATATATATCCATGTTTTTGACTTTAATTCCAAAATATGTTTTGTTAAAAATACCAAAACATAAAATACATGAATAAGTAAGTCAAAACTAAGTTTGTCTAGGAAGTTAAGCATGCATGTATATAGAATAAATCTAATATACATTAAACCATGTAAACTTGTTTTTGATCTATCTATTCATGAAACCAAGATCGGTTAAACCAAAACGGAAAAACCGAAAACCAATATTCAAACATGAAACGTGTGTGTTGTGAACTTGAGCATATTATACTATTCTAATCTTTACAATTTGGATCTAAACACAAAACTAAACTATGGTACCGATGTCTTCTTGTAGAGCGCCGTCTCCAAGCCACTCGAACCAAAACTCCTTGATCCACCGAGCAAGTGCTATATATGATCTTTGACGCTCGGGCTCTTGAATCACATGTGAAAGCTTCCAAATCATCTTGTTGAAGCTAATCACCTACTAATATCTTGCTAAATGATCTGAAACTAAAATCACAAGATTATTAGTAAACATAACTACATGAGTTAATCATCATCAAAACTAGAGAGGAAAGCCTCCGGGCCAACAACCTTATGGGCATACACTATCTGTATGCAAAGGTATTACTTGCACGAAGATCCTGGCTAGACAGATGGGTAAGTTGAGACTATTTGGAGAAGCGAATGTCTCACACATGCTAGTTAATTGGAATACAACTTTCTTGATTTAACGTACAAGTTTATAAGGCCTAACAATCTGTTATTACTTAAATTCCTTTGACACGATGTAAATAATGTGGTCGCAATCAAGGTTATATATATCTATAACAACTATTCTCACTTATTCGTGGATTGAGTTGAGACTATTTGGATTCCCGTCAGTACTGATCTTGATACTGCCAACCCTATCACTCTGATTTCCCAATTTCTGATATTACAATAGAAAATCTTTCCTTTCGACTAGTATTCATGTTCGCTCATCTATTAGTTTATTGCAAATATAATTTAGTGCTGATCGTTAACTTGTCTATTTATCAGTTAATTAAAATTGATAGGACTATCATCTTCACCAGTAACTTCCGGCGTCTCAGAAATTTCCACTGACTTATGCCAATAATTTCTCTATTCATAGTCCAGTTTACTAGGCCACAGAAGGGATTATGTGTTAGGGTGAAATATGTCTTTTGGAGTCCATAATACAATAATTCCCTATTTCTAGTAAAGTTAAAGCAAATTTGAGTCTGAGGATAATTGTCAACAAATCGAGTGTACATGCAACACCGTGTATGAGACATTATTATAAGGGGGTCAATACTTTAATAAATAGGTATGATATACCCGTGTTCATAACATGCGCTACTGAAAGAAATATGTTTAGTTCTATACTCAGCACAACATGCCTACATATAAATTCAATAACTTTCACATAGATCCCACCTAAATATGTTTCATCGGATCTGACCTCCCTAACAATCAAAGATATTTTTATCATAACTCCTATTTTTGATATCAGAATGAGACACAGAGACTTCCATTAAAATTTAGACTTACTGATCTTTCTAACGATATATTACATGACCAGCTTAATTCGCACGAACAGTCCTAATAAACAGAAAATCTTTTAGATCCAAATTCTGCAACTTGGTACTTTCAATTAGTTGTCATATTTCAGTGATAATCCCAGCATAGACCTTTGATTAGGACACCGTAAGAGCCGTTAGAAAGTAGACTCGATTTACTTTTAAACGGTATATCACATAACCTATTTCCTTTTAAATATCCTTATAAAAAAACTCCAAGTTTCAGGTTTCAGATCCGGACAGACTTTAACAGCTTTGTATTACTATTTCAAAAGTGCTTTGGAACTAAACAAATTCTCAACTTTTCCTTTTTATTTCTTCATCTAAATTAGATCATAATAAGTCATGAACTTAAGTATTTAGACTTTTGATCACGAGCAATTTTTATAAGAACATTCATAATTCTATCACTACTTATTTATCACTATCCCCTCTTTAAACCACCTCCAACTTCATAGTTTAAATCATATCATAAAAATTTTCTTTTTATCTCACTAACATCACCAAGATTAAATTTTAATTTGATTTCATAGTTATTATGTAAGAATGGCAAGAGGCTCAACCATCACAAGTGTAAGAAGGTTCAAGAATCTCAATCTACACTAATGGTTAGGAGAGATTTATAAACTTAATCTCCCCCATCTGTAACGATCCCCGAATCTATTATACTAGTTTGACTCTTAAGATTAATCTTGTCTTCTAATAATACATTAATCGTTACTTGAACTTTTAATATAATGTCACTCAAAATTTCGGCTTAACCTCGCCTACTTAAAGACAACCAATACCAACCTCAGATTTCACAAGACATAATCATATACATAATACAAGAGAGTATGCTTCTTGATAAAAATTAAACCAACTCAAAATCAGAACCCTTCTTTGAACACTATGCTTTCACATAGGGTTATTAGTTTGTTGCCAAGAGGCTAGGTTGCATATTATTACAAGAGAGTTACATAACCACAAGAAAAAGTTCTACTATAAGATAAGAATTAGCAACACCTAGCAAGTTCATCATTCATTCGTCCAATAATTCTTTTAAGAATTTGGTTCAATTTAGGAAGGAACAATATTGCTCAAAAATTAATCTCACATATCTCTCAAATGAAAGTTTCATCACCATCAAGTAAAATGTGAGACTGAAAATTTCAAGGTTTGAGATCTAAACCAAATCTGAAAATTTTAGAGTCCATCACTACATGATGTACCCTATCATGCAACCTCTTTACCCATCAGTTATATGCAATTAGATTTACTCATAAATCTCAAGATCAAAATTAGACCACTACATACTTTAATAGGTCATGAAATTTCAAGGAAAATTTGCATGAATAGCTCAAGGGAAAAATTCCACTCAAATCAAGAGATCAAGATTTAGGGATTTCAAAAGATGAAATTTGAGAATAAGAAAGGGGGAAACCCACTCACCAACATCCGAACTCCGACCCCCCGCCTAGCCGGCCGCCACCTGGCCGGCCGGCCGCCGCGCGGCCTGCGCGCGCGCGCGCGAGTCCAGATCCTAGGGGGGAGGGGGAGAGAAGGAGAAGAGAGGAACAGAAAGGGAAAGAAATAGAGAGAGTAAGGAATAGAGATGAGATTGCATGTTGGGTTTTCTAGGGTTTTCTTTCTCCATGGAGGAATCTTCTCTAAGATGAGGATGAAGAGATGAAATTCTCTTGACTCTTTTAAGATCCCTACTCCACAATTTTACAAGTTTGCCACCCCTTTCATCCAAGTGTCCAATCCCCCAAAACAAGAAGATTTAGGCCCTTGATCTCTCCTCCCATGCATACCTACTCCCTCCACTAAAAAAAATAACATATAAAATTGTCATGGTTGTATTTTCTTGGTAAATACATGTATTTCAAGTATAATACTAGTATATCTTCACATTGAAGTACTAGTTACATAATAACTATGGTGTAGGTATATTCATACATACCACTTGACATTCCCAAAATTAAATTGAAAATCATTACACACTCAATTAACATAATAACTCGAGATTTATATTATTAATCAGGGTTTAATAATTCGGGGTGTTACATTTTTTAAAAAAAGAGGTAATTAAAGCTAATTAAATTTTGTGATTGAATTTTTTCCTAATCATGTTTTGACATAGGCGGCTGAAACGAAATTCCCCAATTGTTTTTACAGCTTCCTATTTTAATAATTCTTTCTAATTATATATAAACCTTGATGAACGATGATGATATATTTGAATAACGTAACAACTCAAGATCAATCTTGATAGGAGTGTTATTTAATACATTTTATAAGCATTATAATGTCATATGGGTAAAGATAAATATAAGTACATATATGAACTGATAGATACATATATAGATAGATTTCTATTGCTTTTTTACAATTTGTTTTTGTGAAAACTATTGCCCGGATAGTTCATTATCATTTATCATGGGCCAATATTATGAGTATACTTGCTCTATGAATATTTTGTTAAAAACTTATTAATGAAATATTGAAGCAAATGAAAAAAAAAAAAAAAAAACCTACGAGTGTACCGTTGAGGCCATCTCACGGTAGGAACATAGAATTAGATTGTGGGAGGCACGAGGCTTAAACGCAGACAGCAATTTTTGCTTGAAAAAGGAAAAAATAAATAAGTGTTGTTTATAATAGGATGTGTTGGTATTTGAACAACTTTAGTGGCTAACTGAAGGAACAATTTAGCTTGCATGAAAACTCTACCGTGATAAAAAAATTCCTTATTTTGTGTCCATATTGATAACTTTTATTTAATTTCTAATATTATCAAAGAACGAGTAAACTGGGCTGTTTGGATTTAAGGAAGTGGGCGGAAGTCAGGGAGTGAGGTGAGGAAGTAAGCGAAAGTGAGAAAATAAGTAGTAGGTTTTTTTTGGTGAAAAATGAGAATTTGCGTGTATGGTTTCTGATATTTAGTTGGTAATTGAGCAGTGAAAGTGAAAAATATATTATGTTTTCCTATGTTGGGTCATGTTTGGTTGCAAGGAAGTGGGCAGAAGTAAGAAAATGGAGAAGTATAATTGCTCACTTCCCTATCTATCCAAACACCGGAAAAGGAAAATAAGAAAAACCCTTTTTTCTTTTCTCTTTTCTCTTTTACACAACTATTTCCTCACTTTCAGAATGCTACAGTTAATTTTGTGGTCATGTAAATCTCATTTGTAATAAGTTGTAGCACAAAACAGTTAATTTTTTTGATCATGTTAATCTCACTTGCATTCTAATTACAGTCCATTTTTTATTTTTCTTAATTAATTTTTACATAATATTATTTTGCGGTCAACTTTGTGATCAACTTTTCCACTTCAACTTCCACATTACCATCTAAACACCGGAAACGACATAACATTTTCCAAACCACACTTCTTCCAAAAACATCCAAATACTGAAAACTTACTAACCAATTCCCAAGTTTCAAAGGTAACTATTACCACTTCCTCACTTCTTCATTTCCTCACTTCTACCCTTAACCAAACAGGCCCAATGTGAAAATGAAAGCGGAAAGGTTGATTACAAAGTTGACAGTAAAAAAATATTAAAATAAAAATTAATTATGAAAAAATTGAATTGTAATTAGAATGTAAGTAAAATTTACATGGTTATAAAATTAACTGTTTTGAATTATAACTTATTATAAATGAGATTTACATCACCAAAAAAAATAACTGTAGTGTTTTGGAAGTGAAGAAATGATTGTGTAAATAAAAAAAAATTCCATTTTTTCCCGTATTTAAATGAATAGCAAAAATGAAAAATAATTCTTTCCACTTTCTCACTTCCGCCCACTTTCTTGAGTCCCAGCAGCCCTTCCAAAAGGATCACATCTGAACCCGCATTTATAAGTTTTTGTTGTTTTTTCCCCCAGAAATACAGTGAACCAAAAATATTTCTGGCTTCTCATTAAACAGCTTTAATGAAAATATTCAAAAAAATAAACACAAAATAAAACAACGGTTGTTGTTGTCCTGAAACAAAAAGCACGAAAGCACACGCAACTGCTGGAAGAAAACAGAAACATCTTGTCAAGTCAACGCAACAAATATTAAAAGCGTCAAGAACCAACAAATCTGGTTTCGAAACGGTGACAGTCACATGCAGTCAGAGTCGAAATCATTCCCCCGTCCGTAGATTCTTCCGAATGATCGATCATCATTTTTGTTGTTTAATTTCGAGATGGAAACTCAAGAATGTTCAAGTGTTTTTTTTCCTTTTTGCTAGAAAATGTTCAAGTGATTAAGATCAAGAACCAATTCAGAATTTTGTGTAATGCTTGTAAGGGTATGTTATGGGCTTGCTATTGCTTGAGCTCATTGTATTGGGCTTGGGCTTGATATTTGAGTTTTGGCTGACTCTCTTATTAATAGTTTTCTATATGTAACTTGTAACCCAGTTTGTACACAAGTCTGGATGATAATGGGCCGGCCCTGGCCAGCCCAAGTCACAACATTTCGGCCTCACATTTCTAATACATTAATAAGCCTCTGTTATTATTTAGAAATAATCTCCTAATAATGAATTATCTAAATCGGAAGACATTTTCTTTTAAATTTAATTGAAATTCACTGTGAATTAGATTCATGAATATTGCTATCAACAATATACAAATAAACGAATTAATGTCATTAATAACCTAAAATATATAACCCAAAAAAAAAATATATATATCAAAGAAAGGGAATGATTTGGGATTTATTATAAAGGAAAAAAGAGAAAAATGTGTGTACAATTTAGCGTCAATACTGGGATTTAATAATAAATTGTGAACTTTTACAAAGGGATAATATAGTAGATTAGATTTTACGGTTGAATGCGTAACTTTATCTAAACCTATAACAATCTATTTTCAATAGATTTTGAAGCCCCATTCTTTTCCTAAAAAATAAAATTTATTTTCAATAGCTTAAATGATTGCAGGAAATATATGAAAAATACTATGAAATTTTGATGGGCTAAAAGATACACAAGGGAACTCACATGCAATGGAAATTAGTAATAATTTTATTATCACTAAAAAGTATAATTTGATTTCTCAAGCATAATGTTCAACTCGGATCAGGGTCAACTGGCTTCATCAAGATGAATGGTTTTCCCTCTAACTAATTGATCATTACTACAGTTTTTTTTTTTAATTTCTTGTCTTATTCATTAACCCAAAAAAATAAGAGAAAAAGGTAAAACATAACTAAAATAGCTTTAAGAAAACAAAAAAAAAACAAGAAGAACTAATATTCTGAAAAAAAAAACCAACAACTTCTAACCAAAAAAAACTATATGTAAGAACTATGGAAGTAACTATGAATCATCATAAACATCCTGAAGAGGTGTATGTATCTCATACTCTCATTCATCCTACATTTGGATGTTAAAGGCTGCTGTCAATATATCGTTGTTATTCCTGTTTAATTTATTTGTTGGTACTGCTGTTTTTAATTTACTTTGGATAATAAAGCAAGAACGAGGTGGAGCTATTGGGATTTAATCATTTCACAAAGGAACCCAAACAAGATCACCTGCTGGGAGTTGGCAGCAGATTCTGCAGATTGGCTAAATCAGGCAACCCCTATTTGTTCTGGAGAGAAAGACAAGCACCAGAAATTGGAACCAGGTTTTGAGTTAGTGTAAAAAAATTTCTCACTAGCCCAAAGTTCACCGTTTACTCTCTCTCTCTCTCTCTCTCTCTCTCTCTCTCTCTCAGGGCTAGTTAGAAATTTTTTTAGAGAGAGAGAGAGACTCGCACCAATTGAAAAAGAGCACCATAAAAGTAATAAAAGCAAATTTAAAATTTTTATCAGTGGATAAAACCAATGTACATAGATAATAACTATTTGAGATGCATGAGCTTTCACTTGAAGGGAAGTGGCCTGTTTATAAGAGAATTATCATGAATGAAAGTTTAATTAGGAAAAAAAGGTTAATAGTTATTATGACTTCAAAAGAAAAGATGAAAAGGATTTTGTATCTGATGGCATGGTAAAATGGTGGCTTAAATATGGAAAAGGTGAAAAGATCAGAAGTTAACTGGTGTCACGATGCAATAAAGAGAGAATCAATGGCTGTGGAGCGGGTAAGGATTGGAAAAGACGTAAACTTCCAAGAACCTTTTAACTTTCTATGTTACGTTAAAAAAGCAAAAGGAGAAATACATGAGCAATTATAATTTTCATAAAATCTACTTTAAAATTTTCAATAACTTAATTATTTTGCTTATTAGATTACGGCAAAATGATTGTTATTAGGGTTGAAAATCAACAGAGTAATTATATTTGGTATTGAGTCGTTTAACTATTTGATCAAAATCAACTCGAATGGTTATCTAAGCAAATGAAATACTTTTTGGTATCGTCTATTAAATGATTTGAATATGACCATTCACAAATTTGAGTGTTTGATCATCAAATACTCGTTTAATGTATGTATGTTGGTGTATGCATTCTAGCCCTTGTAGTTGTATATTCTTACATACATATAATCCAAGTTTTATTTGAAACTAGTTAGATGGTGATGATACGTATTGATATAAAATTTTTTTTTTTGATGATTTTTTCAATTGTGCAAAATAAAAAAAAAGGGAAGATTTAACTACTCGTTTAGTGTCCGTATGCCGGTGTATGCGTTCCATCCCTTGTAGATTAATATCATTACATACATTTTATCCTAATTTTTATTTGAAGCTAGTTGGATGGTGATGCTTATACAGTTGATATAAAAGTTTCTTTCGATGATTTGTTTCTATTGTGCAGAAAAATATGGAAGAAAACAGACTATACTTAGTTAAACAAATAATTATTGGATTGAACTCAAATATCAAAACAAGGGGAGAATACTAAAATTTTACCAAAATGAATATTGAAAATCGAATTCAAATATCACAACAGTAATGAATCATATCTAAATGTATAATGTTCAGACTTGTTTTTATTAAAAACTTATTAATGAAACACGGAAGACTTTAATTTTTCGCCATTTTAACTCAAAAAAAAAAAGAGCATTCTTCATCTCCATAATGCATATTTACAAGACTATACCTCTGTATATTTAACCTCTTAATAGTGGAGTATATTGATACTTAATATAGTCACTTCATGCTTTAGAATGACAATATAGGCACGAAAGACTTTTCGTGATTTCGTTGCAGTTTGCAGGTGCATACTTAAGTTGCAACATAGTATTTTTCAGCGAAATACTGTTCGTTGTCTCTAATAACAAAACTGAAACAATTAGCTAACTGAAAGCTTCCAGCTTCTTTCCCCTATATAAACACATCTGTACAATTTTCTTATAGACCAAACTGAAGATGTGAAGAGAAGCAAAAGGAGTGGGAGAAGAAAACTGGGGAAGCTGGAAAAAGACAGTCAGTCCAAAGCAATAAAAACCTGCTAGTCTTCCTCATCATCAAAGATACATCCTTCTGCTCTTTTGGTAAACAGAACTCCATTCTAGCTCCTGTTGTGTATCGGATCAGACCCTCGTCGGACACTTCTCTTGCTCACAGAATTAGGATCGGACGATGAAGGCAGGTCTGCTGATTTCTTTGATGTGTTGAGATCTTCAGCATGTTTCTTGAAAAATATTGGAGCCTTAGCTAACCTTTGGACGAGACTGTGGCTTCTCTGGCCTTGCACCTTCTCTGGTTGATGAAGTAGAAGCCCGATGCATAGTGCAAGGACAAGCTGCCTGTAGTTGTTGAAAGTCATTGCTTCTTCTCTTGACCAAATGAGTAATGTTGTTGTAGCCTTCAGAATTTGTGTAGTGTCTATTTAACGAGATAGAGGAGGGAGGAAGCTATCAAGGGTTTAAATCCTTCTTATGTCTCATTCACTGTATATACAGTATCACAGTACTGTATAAACATAAAGCTCCGGGAACTAGTAGATATGACCTTTTAGCATATAAACCCTAATAGATTTGCCTCTTAGCACAATTCTTCTAACAGAACTGTCAATTTACATGTATCAGCTTTTATGATATTTGATACTGAAAGGACGCCAGTTCTACTTAGTTATCAGAATGATTACTGTTTCTGTTAGTTATTATCATTTTGTTTAAGTAAAACAACTCAATGTGAAAGATGCTTCTTTCAGGATTTTCTATTGATTGCATGAACAATAAGTTGACAGAAGCATGGACACATGTGACTATTGTACTTGTGTAAGTAGAAATTCATAAGGATTAACTATATTAAAAAGGGACATTTGAACGGATGTTCGAATATGGGATATTTCAGATTTCAGAGAAGGAAAAAAAGAAAAAGAGGAAAAAGTTAAAGAAGAGTAGATTCACTTCAATCATATGCCAGCTGCCCAATCTGAACCTAAGGCTGTTATAGAAGATTCTGACAGCCATGCCATGATAAAGCGCTTGGAATACAGTTCTTGGGAAACTTGTCATCTTGTCAGAGATTCCTCTCTCTCCCCCCCCCCCCCCCCCCCCCCCCCCCCCCCCCCCCTCTCAATATAAAGTGCAGGTGTGGGTTAAAACTCCCTTTGAAAGCAGTCCTACCCATCGATTTTCTTACCATTTCTTGCAACTCAAATGCCCCTTTTTCTTTAGATTTACCTAGCACCATTCAAAGTTTTAAAGCTTCTCTCTTTGCCCATTTACCACTGTTTCCTACCAATTTTTCGCATTTCTCTATAAAGACCGTCTTCTCTTTTGTTCTTCTTTTTCTAAATTGCTAGGTGCAATCCATGGCAATTCGTAAACCATGAGCTCAAGATGTTGGAATAAGATTTTTGCCACCAATATATACGTGTTGCTCTTTTGGACTACAGCAAAAGAGCAACACCACTAGCTTGTTGCTTTCTAAGGTTGTCCATGTTCTTGAGGACACAATGCTTCTCCTGTTGGGGCTTTGTTCCTTCCAAACAAGTGGCCTTTTGAATATACAGGGATCAACGTATGCATGTTGTTATAAAGCTAAATAAAGCATGACAACATGTGGTGTGTGCGTATCCAAATTATTATTTATGAAAGGACAAATAGTGTTTACACGATTTTGAGCCGTTAGATTGTTTAAATTGGGGTTTTGGATATGTAGCCCCCTAACTCTTCTATATTTAGAAATTTCCCCTTAAATTATTAATATTGCTAATTTAGCTTTCAAATCATTTCTAAAAGCTCATCCTTACTGTTTTAGATGGAATAGGACTAAAGTACCCATTAAACCTTTATGCTTTTTTAAAAAATAAAAAAAAGAGGAAAAAATGGGGGGGTGGGGGGGTGGGGGAAAATTTACCGGCGCTCTCTCTCCTCCCACATCCTGCTGAGCTCTCTCCCTCCTATCGCCCTTTCTCTTCTCTTTCCTCTCGCCTCCTCTCTCATCTCTCTCTCTCTCTCTCTCTCCTCCCCTTCTCTCTCTCTTGCCGTCTCTCTCTTCTCTCTGTATCCTCCCGCCTCCTCTCTCTTTCTCTCTCCTCTCCTCTCTCTATTTTCCTCTCTTTCTCTTTCTTCTCTAAGTTTTTGGTTTTATTAATGATTAATTTTATTTTTTATTCAGAAGTTTCATTTTATTAAGAGAAAGAGCAAGAGAGGAAGAAGAAGAACTTTTTTATATTAAAATTAGAATTAGTATGTGGATTAAGATGAAGAGGCTATATTAGTAAATTTTTGTACTTTAATAGCAAAAAAAGAATATCTTCTTTTGATCCTTAATCAGTAACAACAAGGGGTAAATTTTCAATTCAAGAGATTTGAGGAGTAAATTGATAATACCAATGATTTGAGAGGTAAATTTCTAAATAAGTAAGATTCAAAGAGTTTATATCTGAAAAACCTATTTAGATTATACCATCATTCATTACTTATAGTTAAAATGGAATTTAATAATAACTAAAAAGTGGAAGTTTTGGAATGTTCTTAATTGTAATGGGTATGAGATACTATCATGATTTTATGAAGAATTTTTCTAAAAAATAAAAGAGGTCGTTTCCTAATCTAGACTAAAATAAAAAGATTTGCATAAATAAATAAATAAGATTACTATTTTTAGTTTCTTTTAAATAAATATCATCCATTATTTTTAATTTAGAAATCTTAAATACTAGTATTAATTTATTGTTTTTTATTTTATTAATATAATATTTTTTTGTCATAGAAGTTTAAATTTTTAAATATAATCTTATTTTGAGTTGGGTTTATCTTTCAAAAATTTTGTGTGTGTGTATATATGCATTATATATCATGATGTGGGCATATTGTTTATTGTACATGAATGAGATACTATTATGATTTATTTTAGTTAAAGTTAAATAGATTTTAAGCTAACTAGAAAGTTTACATAAATCAATAAACAATCATTTTTTTTTTAAAAGGTGAGATGGGTCAAATTTGGACAACTCATATGAATTTTTTTTATAAAATGATTTTTTTTTTTTGGTAAAGGTATATATCTCATTGAAAAAAATATTTTTTTCAAAATATTAAATTTGATTTTGAATCGAGTGCAGTTGGTGCACATCTTTCACTAATCTCTATATATTATTTGTACAGGCATACGTACATACGTGGACGTCGGGGCTGTTTGGTTGCAAGGAAGTGGGCGGAAGTAAGGAAATAAGGAAGTATAATTGCTCACTTCCCTATCTATTCAAACACCGGAAAAGGAAATAAGAAACCCCTTTTTCTTTTCTCTTTTCTCTTTTACACAATCATTTCCTCACTTCCAGAGTGCTACAGTTAATTTTGTGGTCATGTAAATCTCATTTGTAATAAGTTACAGCGAAAGACAGTTAATTTTTTGATCATGTAAACCTCACTTGCCTTCTAATTACAGTCCATTTTTTATTTTTCTTAATTAATTTTTATTTTAATATTATTTTACGGTCAACTTTGTGGTCAACTTTTCCACTTCCACTTTCACATTGCCATCCAAACACCGTAAAAGGCAAAACATTTTTCAAATCACACTTCCCAATAACATCCAAACACCGGAAAACTTACTAACCAATTCTCAAGTTCCAAAGGGAATTATTACCACTTCCTCAATTTCTCACTTCCTCACTTCCACCTTTAACAAACAGGCCCGTTATTGAAAAGAAAAGCGTGTAGTGAAGGGTTAGATTAATGTGAGGTGAGTGACAAGGGTGAGGCCCATTTGCCAGTCATCTCGGGTTAAAGTAGCAGGCAGGCCTCACCATCTTGTCATTCTCACGTGCTACAGTAAGGATTTGTTTGGCTGCTGTAAGTGGCCGTAAGTCGTAAGCCGTAAGTAGTAAACTCTTTTACAGCTGTAAGTGAGTTTTATGCAAACAAATTTTTCGACATTTACTCGGTAATGTGAAATTATAAGTGAGAAAGTATATTGTATTTTACGATGTTTGATTAGCAATGTGTAAGTCGTAACTGGAAAAGTTGGCCGCAGAACTAACTGTTTGGTGACTTTAACATATTAAATTTTAAAAGTAGTAAAAAAAAGTAAATATTAAAAATGTAAACATTAAAAATATTAAATATTTAAAATAAATAATAATAGTAATATAGAAAATATTAAATTAAAATTTTAAATTATTTAAAATATTAAAATATTAATGTTAAAAAATATGGAATTTTTTGCTACAGCCACCTACTTTACTTCATAAATAGAAATAACTCAGCATTATAATTTGACTACAGCCTCATCTACTTTATCAAAACTGATTCTTCCCAACCACCACTTGTTTATATATTTTCATTTTATATTTTACTTTTCCATTGCACCCGACGTTACTCACCGCTCAACTTTGACCCTGACATGGTGTAATTCGCGAGTGGACCTGCGCAGTCAGGTCGTCGTGGGGGCTGGAAGGGGCGGGGAGCCCCTTCCCGTGGTCGGGACGGAGCTCCTGGAAATTTTTGTTTCGGGATCGACTTTTTTTACAGATCTCGTTTTGTTCGTACTCGCGATGAGTTCTATGAGGTCTGACTAAGAAATAGGGCATTTTGTGAGGACCGCTATCATGCTCGCAGTCCTTACAAAATCTTAATAATAGGGTATTCTGTGAGGGCTGAGACTGCGACAATTGCAGTCCTCATAAAGACTGAAATATAAGACATTTTTGTGAATACTGCGATCATGGTCGCAGTCTTAATAAAGAGGAATGTGATCGTGGTCGTAATCATATAAATCAGAAACATGATATTTTTGTGAAGACTGCAATTATGATCCTAATCCTCATAAATAGTGCATTTTATGAGGAATGCGATCATGATCGCAATTCTCAAAAAAAGGGTTGCGATCATTTTGTAAGGACTACGATTATAATCTCATCAGAAATAAGACATTTTTGTGTGGATTGCGACAACTGCGATCATTGTCGCAGTCCTCTATACTATGATCATTTTGTGAGGAATGCGATCATAGCCGTAGTCCTCAGAAATATGACATTTTCAAAATAGTCCGTTTTTTGAAGCAATTACTTAGGGGCATTTTCGTCTTTCACCATTGATGAGCACTTCAACATTTGACACGTGGGTACGCATCCTTCCTTTAAAAAAAGAGGTGGCTGAAGCGAAAAAGAAGCTGAGTTTTTTTTCTTATTACCGTTCGATATGGGGGAGCGAGATGCTCCAAAAAATATTAGATTACCAAAATATTAAGAATAATCTAATATTAATTATTAAAAAATATTTAATATTGTAATCTAATATTATATATTATTAAATTCAATAATTAAAAATATTAGATTTTAAAATTAAAAATATTTAATTTAATAATAAATTTGTATTAGTTTTATATTAAATATTATTAATCTAGTAATAGAAAAGATTCTAATAATAATAATTAATAGAATAATTAATAAAAAACTTTAATCTAAAACTAAATTTAATCTAATAATTAAAATTTTATAATTTAAAAGATTAATCTAATAATAAAAATATTAATCTAATTTGCAATACAAATTTGCCTGACCACAAAATTAACTGTTTGCATTGCAAAGTGAGTTGAAAGTGAAATTTGCATCACTACAAAATTAACTGTTTAAGCTGCAAGTAGGCTGCAGATGCATTTTACGACTTACGGTCTCGAACAAGTACCGTGAGTGATTTTGCTACAATTGCAACTTATAAACCAATTATGAGAAACAAACATGCCCTAAGAAAAATACACACACAATATGTAACTGCTTATTCATAATTGGTAATTGGCCCCATTCAGAATAGTCTTCCGGATGAAGAACATGAAGTACTACAGCCAGCTTGAGCTCTCCAACTGCTGCACGAAAGGTGCAAAACCTTCTGAGACAGACGGTCGTCATTAGTGATGGACAATATATCACATACCAAGCCATCAGGTATGTGTATGGAAAAGCTCAACCCTGTGACTGGGAGTCTTAACTAGGGATGACCATTGGAATTCTTGACTGGGTTGCCCTTTGCGTTTATGATTGTTTCCACTTGACAGAAACTCTTCGTTAGTGCCTGAATCCCACTCTGATCCCGGCCACCATTGCTGAGAGGAGAGCAATGGACTTCCTATGCGCAAGCAAAACAGTCGGGTCACCACTTCGGCGACGATCACCTCATGTGGAAGCGTCGGCACCACACATCACTTCAGCCACAACATGAGGAAGCCCGCCAATAGAGCTCGTTCAGACATCAGGACTTTGTCTTGATGGTGGAAGCTCTCAAAAATCGTGTCCGTTTTGAAAGTATCCTCATTAGACTCTATGATGCATGAGCTGGTGGATGCACTGATCTTTTCAATTATTTCTTCATAATTGCTGGGAGCTAGCTGGGTCATCAGGTCAGTTTTATTCACCCCGGGAAACAGATAATTTGTCACGACATCTGCTTAACTCCCCATTCCTCCATCCTGTTACCTGCTCACAGTTGTGAAAGTGGCACAGCACCTCCCAATAAGTCTCTTACACCACAGGATCGCTCTTCTTCAGCAGATGTAGCTCCTCTGTTGACGGGACATATTTTCGTAATAGGCATCTCTAGTCACCAGCCTTGAAACTTCGTACATCTCATGGAGGGTAAGCCCTATTTCTCTGATAGGAGTGAAGAACGTGCAGGTCTATAGATTATACCACTCCAGGATAGTGTAGAAATATTGGGTGCTCTGCGGAATACCGTACTGGACAGCCCTCACGACCCTGTACAATCCGGCCTATAGCAAGAGGTCTTCAAATTCTGCAAGAGAAAACCCTACCATTCTGCCCACCATGTTTTGTCGGTAGAGTGGATCCATCCAATGGTACGGAATTCTGGAGGAAAGTCGCCTCTCACATTCAGGAATTGTCTGATGAAGGTGGTCGCAAGTTGTGGGGTCTCCTCTGTTGGTATTCAGCTCTGACCAAATCAGACTGCAACCCCAGCACATCCCTCCCATGACCGACGGTGAAGACTTCACGGGCAACTATCTTCCCCAGGGTAACTCCTGAAATTGGCTTGACCAACTCCTAGTCCATTGTCCAACACACAGACATATGCTGCAGGTAGGCCAGAGATACATTCGCTCCATTTCAGGAGGAAGAACCTCCGGTTGCCACTTTGGCAAAGCCATTTGTAATCTCCATCATAAAGAGCAGCTTCATCCTCCTCGATCGAGTCACCAAAGAAGAAGTCGGGCTTCCTTAGTACGGCACGGGAATCCGATTCAAACCGACCATCAAAAATGATTTCCCGGAGAGTAAGCATACTGGCATTGTTGATCCAGCTCCGCCGTTCCTTTGATTTACCAATGGTCATAGGAGCAGTCCTCTGGAGAACAAAGATCATGTTCCGGTCGGCACCACCTACATGTCCAAAATGACACTGTTTGGACAAAGGATTTGAGGAGTACTGCACTGCAAAAAAGACAACAAAATATTCAGTAACCTAAGAGGTGTTAAAGTGATTGAAACTCAGACGCAAGTTTAACCTCAGAACCGCGTATAATGACTAAGATGCGGAGCTCAGCGAAACTGCGTCAAAACTTATAGACGTGAGGCTCACGTGAAGTCCGCGTTTGAAACTCCACAACTTAAAATTTTCTCTAAGTGGTGGAATCAGACGCGAGACTCAGTGAAACCCGCGTCAAACCTCAGAGACGCGAGTTCACGTGAAATTCGCGTCTGAACTCCCCTACTTAGAAAAATCTTCTAAGTGTTGGAATCAAACACAAGGCTCAATGGAGCCCGCGTTTAACAAGTAGATACAGACTCAAGCTGATGAAGTGAAGACGCGAAGGTCATCAAACCCGCATCTTGCCTACCAGTGCAAGGGTCGCATCTAAAAATCAAATACAGGCGTGAGCCTCACGTTGGCAGTTCAACTCAGAAGAAACTTAAGAGTTAAGATAACTCTTCGAGTTATTTAATGGTGAAAACCAATTCTGGTGGTTTTATTACCTGAAATGGGGCCTCCTGCGTAGAGAAACCTCCCATTTGAACCTCTAGAGCGACTGCGCTCAAAAGGAAGCCACAGGCTTAGTCTTTGTGGCCATCTTGACGATGAATTCTTCAAAAATGAGAAAAAAAGAAAAAAAAAGCTTGAAACTTTTCTTAAGTTCTTAAGCTCTGGATGTAAAGTTCAAATGGAGAAGAAAAGAGTCTAATGATGACTCTTGAAAGATTGTTGTCTTTTAATAGACAAAGTATCGACCAAGATACGTGGCCCGTATCTCGAGACCTACGCGTGGCAACGCGCCCAGAACGCGAACCTCGCATTTAAAGAGAACAACGTCTCTTCAGGCTCTATCAGACATGTGGCAACGCACCCAGAACGCGAGTCTCGCGTCTAATAGAGCCGCATCTCTTCAGCAAAGAGAAGTCCGCGTCTCCACCTTTACTTCAACAAAGTGAAAGCTATCTCCCCACTTCGAAGACCGCATCTCTTTAGTATTCTCTGGCTCGCGTCTTGACAAAACAAGAGAGTTGCGCCTCTATTCCCAGCGAGTGTTGCATCTCTACTCTGAAGCAAGTTCTTGTTTGTAACGCTCAGAACCACGTTTCTGCATCAAGTGAAAGTTGTGTCGTCACTTTGAAGAAAACTCGCACCTTGACAAAACAGCAGAGCCGCGTTTCTTCAACAAAGAGAAGTCTGCTTCTGCACCTCGAAGTCTGCGTCACTTCAATAAAGTGATAGTTGTATCTCTACTTCGATGTTCGTGTCTCTTCAATGAATGAGAGTCGCGTTTCTACTTCAGACGAGGTCCACGTCTCCAAAGCCACACGACCCTCGCGTCTACAAGACCCGTGTTCAATCTTTACATCTGCAATCAGTTCAAACAGTACACTGGTAAAAGCAGTTGACAATTTTTCTCGGTTCAATAGTACACCGACAACCAGCTCAGAGTACCGATGAGGTTTGGACTGTGTATCTGGACACTCACGACGATCATCTTTAGTGACTTCAAAGAGTTTAACAGTATACTCACGAAGACCAAAATCCAGACAAGATCCTCAAGGTATCTCAGGAGATTGCCAGCCCAGTCTTGAGGGCTTGCTGTCAAAAGGAAAGTTCAAAGTGTTTCGAAACCCGTCCCAGTCAATCACGGGGTTTCAAAAACTTTGGAGGGGGTTCTGTAGACTGTCTAAAAATCGCTGAAGACAAATCATCAGATATCAGAATCTAAGTTTCAGAAGCGAGGCTAATCAAAATCACTCTGCAAAGGCAAAACGCGGGCTCAAAGCCCGCGTCTCAACACTAATGAAATGCCAAGACGCAGAGCTCAAAGCCCGCGTCTCAGTACCACTTCAATGCTCAGGAACAAATCTTGAAGCCTGCGTCAAAGTTTGAAGCCCGCGTCTCAAACGCAAAGCTCGAGGCGTGCCTCTAATGCCACGTTAATGAGGAAACACAGTCTCGAAAGCTCACGTTTTAACACCAACGCGATGCCCAAAACGCGGAGCTTAAGACCCGCCTCCAGAGTTACCTCAACGGCTATATGCAGCGATCAAGCCTGCATTCCAACTGAAGAGGAGCCCTGCATCTCAATTATAACTACCCCCATTACTGGGTCAAGTACTGCCCCACGTAATGAGGGGAGTTAACCCCTATCATGGAGAATTTTAGCAGACAGTTTTACCCCTGAAACCCCTATAAATAGATCAGTTTGCTATTGAAAAGGAATCAGAATTTTCAGCTGAGGAAGATTTATAAATAGTTCAACTCTTCTACCAACTTGCTGAGTTCAAGTTATTGCCTAAATCTCTTTGATTTCATCAGATAGGAGCTGTGCTGCTCCATCTGTGATCTAGGGAGAAGAGTTTCAGAAAAGCTTGACGTTCACCCGGTCAATGAAAACAAGAATCACGTTCCACCGCTACGCAAAGAACCCAGGCTTAAATAAAAAAATATCTGAGCTTGAGTGTCTTCTCTCTCTTGTAGTTGGAATTTGAGTTGTAACTTTTTATTGATTCAAGAAATTTTACAATAAACTTTCAACTTTCATCCCCGTATAACGCCAACATGGCAGGTGATGTTAATAGTCGTAAATTTACATCAGGATATCTAATTACTTATTCTGGTGGTGCAGTCTCTTGGCAATCTAGGTTGTAAAAGTGTGTGGCTCTTTTCACTACTGAGGTCGAGTTCGTCGCAGCTACTGAAGCATGCACGAAATCATATGGATGAAAATATTTCTACATGAGCTAGGGCGTGAGCAAGAGAAATACATTCTCTATTGTGACAGCCAAAGTGATATCTATCTAAGTAAGAACTCAAGCTTCCACTCAAGATCCAAACATATTGATGTGTATTATCATTGGATACGCAATATGTTGAACAAAAAGTTACTACAACTAGAGAAGATCCATACAGACGATAACGACGTCGATATGATGACGAAAGCATTGCCAAAGGAGAAGCATGATTTTTTGCAGAACTTTGGCAGGTATGACTATAGTTTGAAAATCCTTCTCATGTGGATGGAGGGAGAGATAGATGGAAAAGGGTATCCCCATGATGAATTGTCATGGTTATGATCCATGAGTTTGGTCACTTGATTGAGTTCAGCCAAGACTTGGTCAATTTTTAGGATGCAGTTTTCTGTGACAAAATGCGATTTTGGAGGACAATTTTGAATATGGTGCAGTCATTATTTGGCTTGTCATCAACACAGAAGTTGTAGAGGAACATTTCAGGATTATTCCAGGCTTTGAATCTGTAACCCCCTGATCCTGGTGTACGTCTCACAATATCCGTATGCGATACGACGTACAAAATTGATTTGACCTTCGTGGTAGTCCGATTGAGCTGATTTCAATTTCAAAATTTTTTTCTATTATTTGAGATTTTTCAGGATTTTTCTGGAATTTTTCTGAATTATTTTGAAAAATCTACGTAGTCGGTGTCGACCGATACCGATAATAGGCTTTATGATTTTTATTTCACAAATGGGGTATAATTTTGAGAATTCGCTTTCTTTATACATCTTAGAATCGTGTTATCTACATTCAGGTATTTTTGGAGATTTTTCTGATTTTATCGAAAATCCGGCCAAACCGGTGTCGCCCGGTACCGGCGACAGCTTCCAGGATTTTTAATTTGCAAACCGGATTGAGTTTCGACAAACCGTCTTCATGTTACGTCTCAGCGTAATATTCTTTATTTTTTATAATTTTTGAGCACCGTTTGGAGCTGGTCAAATTTTGGGGCAATATAATAATAATACTAAATTAATATTTTAATCTTTTCTTTTCCTTTCTTTTCCTTCCCCTTCTTCCTCTTTCCAGCGAGTTCTTCCCACCGCCTTACCCATCTCCACCGACTCTTCTCTCTCTCCCCCTATAAATCTCTCTCTCTTTCTCTCTCTCTCTCTCTCACATAAGCCCACTCTCTCTCTCTCTCCTCTCTCTCTCTCTCCTCTCTCTCTCCCTAACCTCTCTCTCTGGGCGACCCAAAACAGGGGAGGGGCTGCTCCCCTGGCCCGCAGCCAGTCCGCCACCGCGCCACCAGCGGGCGCTTCTCCTCCGGCCGCCGTGCCCCCTGGCCGGCGCCACCGCCACCGCCGGCGCGACCCCCAGTGCCGAGTCACCCTTTCCTCCTCTCTCTTCTCTTCTCCTTTTTCTTCATCTTCTTCCCTGTTTTCTCTTCCTCTCTCCTTTTTCTCTCTCTATTCACATCTCTCTCTCCCTTCACTCCCCCACCCTCTTTCTCTCACACCCACCTGAGCCGCCGCCGGCGGCCGGACCGCGCCTGTAGGCCGGCCGGCCGCCATGCGGAGCAGCAGCAGCTTGCTGCTGCTGCTGCTATAAGTTTCTTATTGGGTTTGGGGTGGAACCCCAAACCCAATAACTCTATTGGGTCAAAGTGGGAAACCCAAAACCCATATCCGACCCGTTAAACCCGTTAACCCATGACCCGTTAACTTAAGTTAAACGGGTTTGGGTTTGGATCTTCACCCGACCCGTTATCTCACCAAACCCGCATCCAACCCATTACAGGTATTTTACAGAAAACCCCCTGTGGCATTTTCTTAATTGCGTTTGAATTATGTTTATTTACATATTTAACCCCAATTTATGATTTTTAGCGTTCGGGCGATATCGGGAGCATCCGGACTCCGATTCGGGCGATTCTGGATCCGTTGCGATCGTGGAAAGAGAGCTACCTCCCCGTGGCCATTTTGTGAGTGTTTTCCTTTTCTAAATTATCATTTTATCATGATTAATATCTTGGTTGGCTGCCTAATTAAGAATAAAACATGATTATCGGTAAATCATGATAATTATTGTAATCCCTGCAATTAAGGCATAATAAAACCTGATTTAGTAAATGGACTGATTGGTTAGTTAATGAGATGAGGTAATCATAGTAACAAGACATACGTCGTAGACAACTGGACACGATCATTATACCTGCACAGCCACTGACACCCGGGCCACCATGTCATCATATTCTTGTACACAATTATGACATGTATCGTAACACAGTCACGTTTATATGTATACCGACCCACAGAGATACTATAACACTACACTGACACCAGATATGCATGCTAGACTCTTTAAGACATGGTACTACATGATACACAGACTACCATTATTACAGGTACTAGTGCTACGCATATATGTTACACGTATTTTACTAATACACAGACAAGTCCCACATATCATATTATTGTTATTATCATTACACGGATACGGTAGTTCACGGTACCTGATATTAGACACTGCCCATTGGTATTGCTTGTACATGTTGCACCGATACTATGACACGTCACATCAGCTACTCATATGCACTACTTTCCAGACTACCCCATCTCTCATATATTGTGATCATCATTATATAGCTTCTCGGCGTATCACTGTTGCACGTGCATGTACGCTTCCTCTATTATTGTCATATGGATTCCTGTTCATGGTACATGTACTATTGCTCCATGTTACCGTATTCATGTACATGATTATTTCCTGTTACTGATATGGATATTCCTGTTCTGGACATGAGAGCTGTTGATATGCGATATGTGGACTTCCACATCTATTGATCCCGTTATATTGTTTCCCGATATATTGTTCCCGATTCCCGTTATATTGTTCTATGCTATCAACAGAGCTCTGTCCAGTTATTCTGTTACCCGTATCATGTACAGTAGTTGTTTTTGCCACATTGTATACTTGACATATCAGATCATAATGATAACTTGGGTATGGGGGAGACTTGACGGTTGATTAGATCATATCGGGTGATGTACTGGATCCATTTGTTAGTCCCACTGCAGGGGGCGGTAGTGCTACCTACCAATAGCTCCATGAGCTCTTGTTACTTGTTTCGTGCTCCCCTCTTAGCGGAGGGCTCTGGTCTTAGCAGCCAGGGGTCCGTTTAAGGCCGTGATCCCGGGTATGCACGGATACATCTACCCGATAAGAACTCCTCGACCATGGGTTTCCAGTTAACATAATAAAACAGTATACACAATAGTGACGTCGGGAACACTTGTTATTTGATCACTCCCTCGTTTGGATAATAGTACCCGTAGGCCATGTCCGGATGGGTTCGACTGGAGTGCGGGCTCCAGTATGAACTGCCAGTGGTATGGGACACTGGAAGAGATTGATTAAAATAACAGGCGGTACTGATTGCTACTATTGTATAATGACATGACTTTGACATGACTTGCCTGATACATGTTTAGTGGTACTAGTTCCTGTTCCTGATAGTTTATCCGCTATCATGTTACATGTATATTTGTTACTTTGCCTGGTACATGTTACCCTTTCTGGGGTGGCATACTATACATGTTCTGCAGTACATCTATTCTACTTTCTGTATACCTTATAGACATCATTATTGTATATGCACAACACAGTATCGTGGTTATAATGCATATGCCTACCTGCATGTTCATATTGCATATGCCCATCTGCATGTTCACTTCTATCACGTCACCACTAGCATGTTCCACTAGACAACATTATTCATGATATAAACTGGATAAGACTATAGATATGACCCGATGATAACCGGCTAGGTATTGATGGTATTAAAAGATGACATGACTATATTTTTCTACTGCTTATTCTATACTTATTATATGGTATCACTAGTACACATCATGTAATATATATATGTATCGTGCTTGTATTACTATTATATATATACTGCTACGCCTCCTTCATTTTACCACTCACTAGGTCGCTTTCTAACGACCCTGGGTTTGCGTGCCCAGGTTGGAGATCTGAGTTACCGTATTATCAGATAGTGCCCTGGAGTCACATAGGAGACTCATCATCGAGATCATTCATAGGTATCTTATATTTGTTCCTGTTAGCTCATTTATTTCTATTTTCCTATCTGTTATGATTGCTAATCTCTTCCTGCAGGTATTCTTGTACTTACTTTATGCTGGACCTCATGTATCCATGGAGATTATTTTCTGTACTGAGGCTTAGCGTACGTACGTGGGGTTTTCCGCCCTGCGTATGTAAGTCGCCATAACGTCCCCGTACCTGCGGGATCGGGGCGTTACATAGTGGTATCAGAGCCTAGGTTTCACACCTGGTGTGGGTAACCACCTGGGTCAATACTCGGGCTCTTACCAACAGTACAGTCCGGTTCAGATTAATTGATCTGTATCTGAATTTGGGGATTCCAGCAACTTGTACAAGAATACCATGACCTTGACGATTCACTCCTTGACTCGCTTATATTCCTTCCTTCCTTCCAGTTGTCAACCAGAACATTCGATTTCCTTCTCGTTTTCCTTGCATCGTCTTGCTTCCCGTCCGTTAGGACCATCCTTCTACATCTTGAGTTCCTTATAGATATCAGAGTGCGCAGCGGAAGTGTCGTGGACCCGTAACATTTAGGCTTTGGGGTTGAAAATATTGTTCTCACACCTGAATGGAAATTGCGAGGACGCAATTTTTTGTAAGGTGGGGAGAAATGTAACCCCCTGATCCCTGGTGTACGTCTCACACAATATCCGTATGCGATACGACGTACAAAATTGATTTGACCTTCGTGGTAGTCCGATTGAGCTGATTTCAATTTCAAAAATCATTTCTATTATTTGAGATTTTTTAGGATTTTTCTGGAATTTTCCTAGATTATTTTGAAAAATCTACGTAGTCGGTGTCGACCGATACCGATAATAGGCTTTATGATTTTTATTTCACAAATGGGGTATAATTTTGAGAATCCGCTTTCACTATACATCTTAGAATCATGTTATCTACATTCGGGTATTTTTGGAGATTTTCTGATTTTATCGAAATCCGGCCAAACCGGTGTCGCCGGTACGGCGACAGCTTCCGGGATTTTTAATTTGCAAACCGGATTGAGTTTCGACAAACTGTCTTCATGTTACGTCTCAGCGTAATATTCTTTATTTTTTATAATTTTTGAGCACCGTTTGGAGCTGGTCAAATTTTGGGCCATATAATAATAATACTAAATTAATATTTTAATCTTTTCTTTCCTTTCTTTTCCTTTCCCTTCTTCCTCTTTCCAGCGAGTTCTTCCCCACCGCCTTACCCATCTCCACCGACTCTTCTCTCTCTCCCCCTATAAATCTCTCTCTCTTTCTCTCTCTCTCACATAAGCCACTCTCTCTCTCTCCTCTCTCTCTCCTCTCTCTCTCTCCCTAACCTCTCTCTCTAGGCGACCCAAAACAGGGGAGGGGCTGCTCCCCTGGCCCGCCAGGCCGCCACCGCGCCACCAGCGGGCGCTTCTCCTCCTCCGGCCACCGTGCCCCCTGGCCGGCGCCACCGCCACCGCCACCGCCGCGCCCCCCCCCCAGGCCGAGCCACCCTTTCCTCCTCTCTCTTCTCTTCTCCTTTTTCTTCATCTTCTTCCCTGTTTTCTCTTCCTCTCTCCTTTTTCTCTCTCTGTTCACATCTCTCTCTCCCTTCACTCCCCCACCCTCTTTCTCTCTCACTCACCTGAGCCGCCGCTGGCGGCCGGGACCGCCGCCGGCAGGCCATGCGGAGCAGCAGCAGCAAGCTGCTGCTGCTGCTATAAGTTTCTTATTGGGTTTGGGGTGGAACCCAAACCCAATAACTCTATTGGATCAAAGTGGGAAACCCAAAACCCATATCCGACCCGTTAACCTGTTAACCCATGACCCGTTAACTTAAGTTAAACGGGTTTGGGTTTTGGATCTTCACCCGACCCGTTATCTCACCAAACCCGCATCCAAACCCATTACAGGTAATTTTACAGAAAACCCCCTGTGGCATTTTCTTAATTGCGTTTGAATTATGTTTATTTACATATTTAACCCCAATTTATGATTTTTAGCGTTCGGGCGATATCGGGAGCATCCGGACTCCGATTCGGACGATTCTGGATCCGTTGCGATCGTGGAAAAGAGAGCTACCTCCCCGTGGCCATTTTTTGAGTGTTTTCCTTTTCTAAATTATCATTTTATCATGATTAATATCTTGGTTGGCTGCCTAATTAAGAATAAAACATGATTATCGGTAAATCATGATAATTATTGTAATCCCTGCAATTAAGCATAATAAAACCTGATTTAGTAAATGGACTGATTGGTTAGTAATGAGATGAGGTAATCATAGTAACAAGACATACGTCGTAGACACTGGACACGATCATTATACCTGCACAGCCACTGACACCCGGCCACCATGTCATCATATTCTTGTACACAATTATGACATGTATCGTAATACAGTCACGTTATATGTATACCGACCCACAGAGATACTATAACACTACACTGGCACCAGATATGCATGCTAGACTCTTTAAGACATGGTACTACATGATACACAGCTACCATTATTACAGGTACTAGTGCTACGCATATATGTTACACGTATTTTACTAATACACAGACAAGTCCCACATATCATATTTTGTTATCATCATCACGGATACGGTAGTTCATGGTACCTGATATTAGACACTGCCCATTGGTATTGCTTGTACATGTTGCACCGATACTATGACACGTCACATCAGCTACTCATATGCACTACTTTCCAGACTACCGCCATCTCATATATGTGATCATCATTATATAGCTTCTCTCGCGTATCACTGTTGCACGTGCATGTACGCTTCCTCTATTATTGTCATATGGATTCCTGTTCATGGTACATGTACTATTGCTCCATGTTACCGTATTCATGTACATGATTATTTCCTGTTACTGATATGGATATTCCTGTTACTGGACATGAGAGCTGTTGATATGCGATATGTGGACTTCCACATCTATTGATCCCGTTATATTGTTCCCGATATATTGTTCCCGATTCCCGTTATATTGTTCTATGCTATCAACAGAGCTCTGGTCCAGTTATTCTGTTACCCGTATCATGTACAGTAGTTGTTTTTGCCACATTGTATACTTGACATATCAGATCATAATGATAACTTGGGTATGGGGGAGACTTGACGGTTGATTAGATCATATCGGGTGATGTACTGGATCATATTGTTAGTCCCACTGCAGGGGACGGTAGTGCTACCTACCAATAGCTCCATGAGCTCTTGTTACTTGTTTCGTGCTCCCCTCTTAGCGGAGGGCTCTGGTCTTAGCAGCCAGGGGTCCGTTTAAGGCCGTGATCCCGGGTATGCACGGGATACATCCACCCGATAAGAACTCCTCGACCATGGATTTCCAGTTAACATAATAAAACAGTATACACAATAGTGACGTCGGGAACACTTGTTATTTGATCACTCTCTCGTTTGGATAATGGTACCCGTAGGCCATGTCCGATGGGTTCGACTGGAGTGCGGGCTCCAGTATGACTGCTAGTGGTATGGGACACTGGAAGAGATTGATTAAAATAACAGGCGGTACTGATTGCTACTATTGTCTAAATGACATGACTTTGACATGACTTGCCTGATACATGTTTAGTGGTACTAGTTCCTGTTCCTGATAGTTTATCCGCTATCATGTTACATGTATATTTGTTACTTTGCCTGGTACATGTTACCCTTTCTGGGGTGGCATACTATACATGTTCTGCAGTACATCTATTCTACTTTCTGTATACCTTATAGACATCATTATTGTATATGCACAACACAGTATCGTGGTTATAATGCATATGCCTACCTGCATGTTCATATTGCATATGCCCATCTGCATGTTCACTTCTATCACGTCACCTAGCATGTTCCACTAGACAACATTATTCATGATATAAACTGGATAAGACTATAGACATGACCCGATGATAACCGGCTAGGTATTGATGGTATTAAAAGATGACATGACTATATTTTTCTACTGCTTATTCTATACTTATTATATGGTATCACTAGTACAACATCATGTAATATATATATGTATCGTGCTTGTATTACTATTATATATATTACTGCCTCCTTCATTTTACCACTTACTAGGTCGCTTTCTGACGACTCTGGGTTTGCGTGTCCAGGTTGGAGATCTGAGTTACCGTATTATCAGATAGTGCCCTGGAGTCACATAGGAGACTCATCATCGAGACCATTCATAGGTATCTTTATATTTGTTCCTGTTAGCTCATTTATTTCTATTTTCCTATCTGTTATGATTGCTAATCTCTTCCTGCAGGTATTCTTGTACTTACTTTATGCTGGACCTCATGTATCCATGGAGATTATTTTCTGTACTGAGCTTAGCGTACGTACGTGGGGTTTTCCGCCCTGCGTATGTACGTCGCCATAACGTCCCCGTACCTGCGGGATTGGGGCGTTACAGAATCAAAGCATTTGGATGAGTTTTGATGAAGTTATCCTCGTTTGAAATTGCATGTCTAGTGATAATCTGCATGCACGGATTTGGACAGATTTGTGGGTTTTCTTTTATGTCTTGGAAGATGAAAAGGTTGCTCTTTGGGCTTCTCTAGACATAAGAAAGAGTTCTCATTATAGTGTGGGGAATACAAATAAACTAGCCTTCTCTATATAAAGAGGGAGGATGAGAGTTGTAGATACAACAATAAAAACTCACTACACAAGAGAGTTGTGAGTGAGTGTTCATCCTCTCAAGATCATTGTGAGAGAAGTTGGAAATGCTCAAGCTACGTTATACCGGCTTGAGAAAGACACCTTTGTATTTTGCATTTCCTATAGTGAAACTAACGGAGAAAGGTGTGGAGAGGACGTAGTCACCACATTGGAGCTGAACCTCGGTAAATCATTAGTGTATTATGTTTGTGTGATTTTCTCTCTTACTCTATTTTTTTTATTTTTTTATCACAACACAAAGAACGGGAAAGTCTTTACTTCCCAACACTTTTCATTTCAAATTTTAGAGGAAGATTAGCTAAAGGTTTGTTTCTTGATCGTTAAACTCAGGTGTGAGGCTTTCTCAGCTTACCCGAGGACATGTGATCTCATACATGCCAATGGTGTCTACAGCTTGTACAAAGAAAAGTAAGTTTATATTGATTGCCTGTTTCATATTTACGGTGATTCACATGATTTTGATCTAGATAAATGACATTAGAAATCATTTCCATTAGTTTATAGACTTTGTTATATACATTTAGAATCAAAACAGGTGCCAAATGGAAGATATTCTCTTAGAATTGGACAGGATTTTGCGCCCTGAAGGTTCTGTTATAATTCGTGATGAGGATGAGGTCCTAATGAAGGTAAAAAGGACAGTTAATGGCATGAGGTTAAGTTGTTCAATGTGTGGGTTAGGTTCCAGCATCCGATAATTGTTAATATATTTATTGACAGAAAATACTGCGTCTTTCTTGAACCAAAATGTTTTGGAAACTAATGGTGACAGTGAATAACTGAGACAGAGATTAATGGAATTTGTCATGAAAATAGGTGAATCTACAAGCTTAATGGAATTCAAAGATTCTTTTGTTTCTGTTTCTCAAATTATAAATGGAACCACAATAAATAACAAAATACCCTACAGCCCAAGTCGGCAAACATTGCAGGATGGGATCTCAGCTGTGCTGGAGGGAAGAAAAAAAGTTTGCAGAACTAATACAATTACAATTCAGAAACATTGCAGTGATCTTTAAATTATAAATTTAATTTATATATTAAAGAATAGCTGTAAATTGATTACAAGCACTTGTTTTTCCTTCCAGGGGATATAATTTTATCCACTTTTGTCAGTAAACTGTACCTTTTGTTGCAACTTATTGGGGGGAAAACACTAATTTACAAATTGTGAAATATCCAATGTTTCTTATTCAAAATCTTTGTACTTCACTTCTGAGTGTCCAATTTGGCCTATTGTTGGGAAAGTATAAATAGCAGCTTTAATGAGCCTTTGTGGCAATGACGATGCCATAGTAAAAATGTAATATGGTTATCTTGGCGACTCTGATCAAATGAAGTCAGGTTGGCCAGTGGATGTCAAACACCGATGCCACATCCTGCTGTTGGGATTCACACACCTCGGAGATGTAATGACCTCTGGGATGGGAAGGTACACATAGTGTGTGTTGCATATGCCTGTTGTAATGCCGCTGAACCCTGCAAATGCTCCATGAACCTAATATCACGAAGGAAACGGAGTTCAGTTTGTACATATGAAATGCAATTTTATCGATAAGAAATCATGTGTTGTTAAAAGAACATACACCTATTAGTAAGTTGATGTATAGCGTACAGATTTATATAAATAGTACTCAAAGCTTGCAGCTTTTCTAAATATATTCCCATACTTCCACATGGTAATATTTAATTTTATTCTGAGCGTCTCTCTTTTCTAAACCTATCCAAGAAGACCTATGTAGTCACGGATCGCAAAGAATTGAGTAAAACCTATTAGCTGGTGCAAAATTCCAGGTTGTGCAGCTGCACGAAGGTCAGAGAGGTTTTCTGAAACCTGGCAACTCGGTGGATGGGAAGACCTAGTGATATAATACGGGAGAATCGCAATCACCTTCAAATGAAAGAAATGAAAAATTAAGGTTTTGAAAGAAAAATGGAAAGAGCAATTAGAGTTAAAGAAATAAGGGTTAGAGAAGTGAATAAATTTGAGCTCCGCACCCCTTACACTACGGGCTTCACATTCCAACCTCAAGAACTCAAGACTCATGAAATTTAAACTGAAAATTTTAATTCATTCATTATCAAATAATAAAAGAAGTCTGGGGCTTATTTATAGGCTTTACAAAAATTAAAAGAAAACACAACTAGTCAAGTGAACTACTAACTCAAAATGACTAAATTAAAAGAAGGCAGCACGTGATGTCCTCATCATCTCCCTCAGGATGGGAGAAACACGACCCTATCGAGTGAGGGCTCCCCCTCATGAAGCCTCAATCGGGCTAAGGTGGTGATCGTGGCAGTCGTATTCGTACATCACATCGTAACCATGATGTTGTAAATGGAGTAGGTCTTTGTGACAAAGCGGCTGTAAAAGAGGGTAGCTCGATCAAGCGACCGATAGTAGATAGAAGTGCATCATCCCTGCTGAAGACAGAACTTATACCACAATCCCATCGAATGTCCAACTCGTAAGTAATGAAAACTCTTCAAAATCCTATCGAAATCTGTACACCAGTCGTGCAACTTCCTCACGGCCTCAGCGTGACTTATAACAATCACCTTATTATCAACTACAAATTCATGCAAAATACTACATAGATTTGCAATAAATTTATAGGTGTTATTGCAAATTGCTATCGGCCTAGTGATATTATCAATATGTGCAATATGCAAGTGTAATGTAGTAGGCACTCTAAGCATAATTTCTAAAGATGGAGAAATGATATATCTGGGATGCCTAGGAGGGCACACATCTAACCCTGCGATGAAGGTATATTGGACTCAAACACAAACTCTAAAAAACTAGAAAAAGAAGAAGTATTAGAAACCATATGATGGATCATGACAAGAAACTCTGATGACTCACTAGAATATGACTCGGTAGAAACCATAAAACTATATTCAGTACAAAAGAACTCGAATGACTTACTTGGCACTGTGGGTATATTAGTCTCAATTATCTCATTCACGTCATTATTAGTACTATCAGAAGACATGTGGACCTCATCAATAACCGGTGTGTTAGAACTGACATATCTTCAATTATACTAGCAGTTTTAGAAGGAACGTGGACATCCTCAACAATCTTCATGTCGTCAACAACATCCACTAGACACAAACGTGTTGACTCTCCGAGGGGCACTGATAATCATAATGCCCATATCCCTCACTCTTAAAACACCGGACCATGACATTGACTAACATATTGAAAGCCAGGTCTATCTTTAAGGCAACATCAAAAACCTCAACGGTGTCTAAATCATAATAATCAGTGATCGTAGCACGCCTTATTTTGGGCCTTAAACCTCAAACAAACCTAATTATAGTCTCAGAATGGTCAGAATGATGCTCTCTCACGTCACTACGACAAGTTAAATCTTCAGATATGGCTATGTAATCCTGAACAGACATATGACCCTAACAAAGGTTATGTAACTGGTTTAAGAGGTGATTCTTATGATTTTGACTAGTCATGATGGCTACAAATACAAAATTAAGGAAACAAGCAGATGTAGTAAAAAATTCTAGATTCAAATAAACGAAATGTGTGCACGAAATAAAAATAAAATATCCTAAAAGCTCAAGTTCTAAATGTAAAGAAAATGCACTCTTAAAATGATGAAAAGTCACAAACACAGATGCAACCATTAGATAGAAGGAAATAGCAATTCAACCAACAGATTATCGCAATCCTAATAGTAGTTGCAAGTAATTTAACAACTAACAATTCAGTTTAAATTAGGATATCACCTGAGAAGTGAGTCGTTCACGCACAAACACAAAATTCCTCTAAAATTCTTTAGAGAAATGCCCACACTGGAGAGCTGAGATCACCAACAAAAATCCTATAGTGGATGCTGATGCAAAGCTCTCATCATCACGATCGTAACGGTTCGAAGATCGCCTGAATCAGAGTCAGGATGTGAAAGTTACGGGCTGAAAACGATAAAAAATGCATTTTTGGGCCTGTTTGTGCCTACCCATTACTGTAGCACCGGGTTTAACAAATTCAAGCCCGAATTGAAGTTGAAGTGGATATGGGTTCGGGTCGGTTGGGTTTCATATTGCACCTAAATTGGATTCTTCAATTTGGCAGCAAAGAAAGAGGGGGGGGGGAAGCAACAGGGTTGGCGGCACAATTAAAGGAGAGAAAGAGAGGTCGGTGATTGTCGGCAACGAGGAAGAGGACGATGAAAGAGGGTGGTGTTGTCAGATGGTTGCAGCGAGGTCTGTTGGAGTGGCGAGGATGATGGAAGCAAGTTCTGTTGTCGTGGGCGAGCGATGGTGGACGGATTAGAGCTTGTCGGAGATGATAGAGGAGGTTGTTGATGTCAAGGTCGGAGGTCGTCATGGAGATGTTGGATGTCGTCGGTCGTTGACTGGGTGTTCGTCGGCGATGACGGAAGTGAAGGAGAAGTCTGGCAAGGAGCGACAGTTTGTTGTAGATGACGGTGAAGATTGATGGCAACTGCTGAAGGCAGAGGAGATCTGATAGCTGTTGTCGATGAGGTCTCGAGCTGTGGGCGGCTGTGAGGTGCAGATATGGTGACAAGATCTCAATGACGAGGTTGAGGTGAAGTGGTGATGGCGAAGGAGAGGCAACAACGGCGCAAGGAGGAAGACGACCAAGATTTGAGATCGAGACCTATGGTATGATATTTGAGAACAGAGACAGTAGGTGGCGGAGTCGAAGACTTGGTGGCGGTGCTCAAAGACAAGGTCAGAGGTTGTCATGGAGATGTTGGATGTCGCCGGTTGTTGACTGGGTGTTCGTCGACGATAACGAAAGTGAAGGAGAAGTCTGGTAAGGAGCGATGGTTTGTTGCAGATGACGGTGAAAATTGCTGGCGAATGTTGAAGGTAGAGGAGATCTGATAGCTGTTGTTGACGAGGTCTCGAGCTGCGGGCGGCTATGAAGTGCAGATCTGGTGACGAGGTCTCAATGACAAGGTCGAGGTGCGGCGGTGATGGCGAAGGAGAGGCGGTGAGGAAGATGACCAAGATTTGAGATCGAGACCTGAGGTATGATATTTGAGAACAGAAATAGTAGGTGGCGGAGTCAAAGACTTGGTGGCGGTGCTCAAAGACGAGGAGGGAGGCAGTGGACCTGAAGGTGGCGGCGGGATATTTTTTTTTTTTGGGTTAAGGTTTCTGATGGAAGAGATGAAGTGGGAGAGGGAGGAACAGCGGAGGGTTGGAAATGTTGGGGATTTTGGAATTTTGGGGGTATTGCTAAAGTAGTTTTTTCTTATATATATCTAGGAATTTAAATCTAGGGTTTCTGGAGAGGCTAGGTTTTTTTCTAGGGAGAGAGAAGACATTTTAGAACGGAATTGGCACCAAAGTCTGATATCAAACTGATGTAATACGAGAAGATCGCAGGGAGGATCGCAGTCACCATCAAATCAAAGAAATAGGAAACTAGGGTTTTGACAAGAAAAAAATAGGAGAAATTAGGCTTTAAGAAATAGAGATAAGAAGCAGAAAGATTTTTGAGATTTGCACCTCTTATACTACGGGCTTCACGGGCTTCACATCTCTTACACTACAGGCTTCACACCCCAATCTCAAAAACTCAAGGGTTCAAGAAATTTAAACTGAAAATTTTTAATTCATCTAATAATAAAAGAAGTTTGGGGCCTATTATAGGCCTTACAAAAGTTCAGTTTTAGGAAATAACAAATGTGGTTCTAAACACCCACACACAAAAAAATACTAGGCAAAATGAACAACTCAAAATGACTAAACCAAAAGAAGGCAGCACGTGATGTCCTCATCACCTACATCGCTTAATTTAGAACAAGTATTATTGTATAGTTGGATAGAATCTTTTTATTGTAGGTTTGGAAGAAATCAAGTGAAAAGGGTAGATGATAAGACTTGCTATAGGAAATTGAACGGCGGTGCAGAAAAGCTAAATGGCAACCCAACGGGGGGTTAAAAAAGAAAGAAGGAAAACGGGGCCAGGGGGGGTGAACCATTATCCATGTTTACAAAGTTCGGAAAAGGTGTGATTCATATCTTCTCACTTGCGTAGCATATTGGAAGAGTTAAAAAAGGGAAAGTTGCAGGCCAAGCACGTTAGAAGATTTTAAAGTTTAAACATGTTAAACACTGATCTTCCTGTTGCAGATGTCAATTTTGTTCAAATTTTGAGGGTTATCACCCAAGCCAAAAGAGTTTTGCAAGACAGCAATCATATTGTCACTCAGTATGCTACGCAACTAGAGGTAATTTAGTCCCAAGTTATTCCGCAGCTTGCAATGAAAGAATGAGGAAGCAACAGCAATAAGATTTTAAAGCATAAAGGGATAGGTGGTCTTACAGCATTTTGACCCAGAACAGTGCAGAGGATAGCATCTGATGCATTAGCCCGGCATGCTCGTATCATATAGGTTGGGTCAATATACTTCACATCTGCTGGGACACCAATTCCCTTAAAATGACTTTTGATCTGTAAGCAAACATCAGAGTGTTATCCTAAGCATGCCTTTAAAAATTCAGTTGGAAGGATAAATTGGGCTAAAAGTTTTTTTCCCCACTTTGGGGCTAAATTGGCTTAAGTTACACTGGGAGAACATCTGCAGAATGAGAACCTGACTACTAAAACTGTTATAGAGCTAAACTAATTATAAAAAAGAAATGTAAAGCTTAAATTATCATGCAGTAAAGCTTGCAAAAACAGGGGGTTTAACGAAGTGTGAGGTTCCACGCCTCTGGATTCGTTAAAATTGTTAATGGATTCAGACTTATGAGGTGGAAACTACATCTTTTTCCTTCCCACCTCACACACCTTGTGAAGGGGATAAGTGAAGGCACACATTTATTAATTTCAGCATCTTGAAGCCTGTAATATTGAAATAATGATGCACCCACCCTGCCTGCTATTCGATCTGTGTTATTATATGAAAAATAATAATTCTAAGAAAGTAAAAGCTGCAAAAGAATGACAATAAATTGGAGGATAAAACTGATGGAGCATGGAGAGAGAATATGTTTTCCTTGTAATTGCATACAGTGGTACATTATAAGCTAGAACTGGTTACATATAAGCAGATGTTCCAGTGCTAAGGAAGAGAAACCACAAATCTCATCTAAGTTGGGTTTCAGTTAAATGAGCAATTTCTCATCAAGGGATATGGCAGCACACATCAAAACAGACTTTGATTTAATGGATAGGCAAACCAATATTAGTAATAATCTGTTCCTTCATCCTATCTTTTACAAATCGAATCCTTTTATCTATACAAGCTTGATGCTTGTGATCAATACATTTAAAACATCAAACGTGGATGATAACCTTCATAACAAAATTTAACGAACAAATTCTGCTACAAGTATGGAGAGATAAACCATCTTATTCATAGTTCTGCTTGGGAGAGCATGTCGTTCAACCAAGAAGGAAGGGTTCAAGGAATGGTATGGTTCCAAGAACATAGAGAGATAAAATAATGCAAATTAAAACATTGAAAGTGTATAACAATAGCTGTAAGTTCTCTTTCCAGGGACATTCTCCCATAATGAACATAGTAGAGCTCCAGCATGTAATCGTTTAACATACTACACACAGTAATATGGCTTCACTATTCAAGCATCATCTTAAGATAAATTATCATGCCTTTAAAAGAATGTTTACTGAAAACCATCGCATAGTGTGGCTGGTCTAACAAAAGGAACCAGACCTGAAACAGACTGGCTGCTAAGCTGGAACCCATATGATCCAGAAGGGAAACCCCAATGGAGTTTGGATCGTATATTTATTTAATCACTTATATTGTTTTCATTCTGACAGGTGTGGACTAAATACCCTCTAATTCCTTTGCTGTACCATCAATTTAGCCACTTGGAAGATGCAAGAAAACCAGCTCATGTACCTTGCATTTAATTGAATGGTTTGCTTAAAGATGAATATAGAAAGACAGACCTTCTGCTGGATGTGGACACCGATGTCACTAAGTACCAACATTTCCTGATGCATCAGTTGCATTGGACCTTTCAAGCAACTCCTGAAAGACAAAACAAAAACAAGCATTGATCATATTAAGTAAAAATGTCACAGTGTCCCAAAACTTAAATTAGAAAAAGACCAAATTAAGCAAGATGCCCTGCATCACTAGGTATATAAAACATGTTGATGCTAAACAAGAAAGGAACCATTGTTTCACATGCCAAAGTTACACATGCAAAAGTCAAATAAGACCCTTGGTATATTCTAAACACCATTGGTTCCATATTCATTTATTTTCTTATGTTGTGCAGAACCTAAGACTGAAAAATACTTCCACAAGTAAAATCTTGTCAAATAAATACTGCTCAAGTTATGCATGTTGTATAACTTTTCAAAATCCTATGGAGGATTTTGCATCTCACAGCCAGACCAGCACCTTCATCAAATTGTTGCACAATGTAGAGAACAAACATGAAGATAAATAACACTGCAAAGAAATTATATACAAGTATTTTGGATGTATTTCACTCACTTGTCCTGCCCCTTCAGCAACACAAACCACTGCTGATCCTTTAGTCTTAATTAAATGCTCTAGGTGCCGCAGAACTCCATATGGTCCCTCTAATTTGAATGGCACCTTCATTTGGAAATTAAATGATTACAAAGCAAAAAAGACAAACAAAAGAAGACGATAAATAAGTTGACAGGTACCTTCATTTGGACGTAACACAATCATGACAATAACAATTAATAAGAACTGAAAGATGGTCATTACACACCTCAGGAATTAAGCAGATATCTATTTGCCCACTAGAAAGTGAAGCATGCATGGCTATAAATCCACTGCTTCTCCCCATCAATTTCACCAGTCCAATACCATGGTAAGCACTGTGTGCCTAAATAAAGCAAGAAGAAATCAATTATACAAAGAATAAGATTCAAACCAGTATAGCCTTCAAAACAAGGATCCTGTTTTCCTCCTCGAGCAGAATCCCATGTCATATAGGATGTTCCAGAAAACTGTCAAGTGACCAATTACCTCAATATATGCAGAATTAATTGCCCGTTGAGCTTCTTCTACAGCAGTATCAAAACCAAAAGTCTTGTCCATCAGAAGTATATCATTATCAATGGTCTTTGGAACACCGACAACAGAAATTTTCAGCCTTCTTCTACGGCACTGCACAAAGGAAGTGTCTACTTGAGCAGGCGAATCACACATGCAATTGAGTCTTGTAATCATATTTTCATGAAGATTGTTTAAAGATCTAGATACCTCAAGTGATAGTATAAATAGCTCAAACCAAAATGACCAAACCTTAAATTAGATGAGAGTAATACTGAATAGTACAATGGGTAAAAGAGCAACAGAAGTCAATAATTTTATACATCATAACATTTTCTGATGCCTAACTGATGTAATACGGGAGGATCATAATCACCTTCAAACCAAAAAAATTGGAAACAAGGGTTTTGACAAGAAAATAGAAAAGAAAAATTAAGGTTTAAGAAATAGAGATAAGAACTAGATAGATTTTGGGCTTCGCACTCCAACACCAAGGGGTTCACACCCCTTACCTCACGGGCTTCACACCCCAATCTCAATAACTCAAAGGCTCAAGAAATATAACTGAAAATTTTCATTTATTCGTTGTCTACCAATAAGAAATTAAGCTTTACAAAAAGACACTTCTCGGATATAACCAATGTGGTACTAAAACACAATAAAGTAACAACTAGACTCATAAATAAACTAAGGCAAAGAAACACTGGTGTGATGTCCTCATCACTAACTCACACCTTGACCGTCCCCGTCCAATGCCTGAAGATGAGGCTCTTTAGGAAACACTACCTGGGGCTATCTACTCTAATCATACCGCTGCATGGAGAAAATTTTGTTTCAGCTTTGGGCTTATATTTGACAACTGCCATGAAAGTAATATATCATACCATTTAAACATGACTACCAAAAGCTTTATAAAAGGAGTCATAATCATTACCATACCAATTTCTGACAGTTTTGGGTTTCTTGATAATTTAGTATTGTTTGAGGACACAAATACCCGGTTTACGGTCCACAGATATGTTAAAATCATTATCGAACCAATACTAACAACCTCTTGATTCATTAATTCAGCATTATCCACAGTACTCTGTGAGACGTTGGACAGCCCTTAACATGCCTTTTGTATTATTTCCTTCTTAGTATTGATTTTATACAAAGATGCCCCATGACGTTATTGCTTTTGCACACCTTCTTCATTAGCAGCACATGTCTGCCCTTTTATCTTTAACCACTTTTAAACAGTGGTCACTACATTTCTCCATAAAGCAACATGTATGAAATGAAAAAAAACCATTTCATAATTTAGTTTTTCTTTTTGGGCTGATGAAATGTCGTAATCTGGTGTGAACAGTGTTCTCACCCCAGACCTCATGCATGATTGCTGGAGGCTTTACCTCGGTGTTATTCAGCACTAACAAAAGCAATATGGTATGAAGTAGAGGAAAATGACAGCAATACCTCCTCATGAATTGCATTCGCCCCTGCATGTGTGCCATTTCCACCAAGCACAAAAAGCATATCAATTCCCCTGGCCTGAAACACTCAACAATTGTTGAAATTATGCCAGAATTAGATAAACATATTTGTAGAATATTCAATCAATCTCTAAACCTCAGTGATGACTGGTGAAGAGCCCAAAATACCTGAATGCTGTCTACAATATCAGTGATGCTACCGCCTCCACGAGAAACACCCAACAAACTTCCACCATTCAGATTTATGTTTTGCACCAGTTGACGCGAAAGCTAGGGAAGAAAAAATGGCATTCCAACAATTAACATAAAGAGACAGACATCTAAGCTTTCATCCAAATATTTTGAAGGAAACTATTCTCACAGGTATCTCTGACAATCCTTCATCAAAGAAGCCATGGTAGCCAAATGGTATTCCAACTATCCTTTTAACCCCATATTTTTCAAGAGTGAACACTATCTGCAAAAATAAAAGAAAATAAGGTAAATAAGTGATCATGTGAATCTACCAACACCGCTTAAGTAAAGCCCACACAACTACAGCCTACTAATTTATAAAAACTGTTAATGAAATAAATAGCAAGACAGAGAATTTTTTTTTGACCTGTATAGTACTGCAATAACTTTTTTACAGCTTGTTTGGGACAAAACATAGAGCCCTTCTTTGGAGGGTTGATACTTAGCAAAGGGGCTCCTTTTTGAATAGGAATTTCAAATATATGTGGTATTTAAGAACAACATTTAGGTAAAAAAAAAATTGACCCGTATGGTACTGATAACTTTTTTACAGTTTGTTTGGGACAAAAAATAGAGCCCTTCTTCGGAGGGTTGATACTTTGTAGAGGGGCTCCTCTTGGATAGGAATTTCAAATATATGTGGTCTTTAAGAACGACATTTAGAACAGAGCTGCCTAAAAGTTTGAACCGTTCCCAGAATGAAAACTTTGACCAAAAAGTTCTTTTTATCTGACACCGTGCAAAGACAATCAGCCAGATCCCCAGAGACATATGATAGCCCAAGAAAGCACAGTTTGCCTTCGATATGAGAACATCACTGCATATTGGCTAAGGTCTTGAGACTTAAGATTTAGGCCAAATAAATATGGTTCACATACTGCTGATTTCATGACAGTTATACGTAGGATTGACCAAGAATTGGCCGACAACATTTCCTAACCCACCTAAAATGACAACTTTGGGCTTCATTAGCGGGACCTTTTACGAGGCAACCTGGAGAATGACACACCCCACTGCTGGATTTTATCATTATGAATAATGTCTTGGTGATGGCACCATTCATTAATACCAGCCAATGTCATACAGTCTAAGTATAACAGACCATCTTAGAATCTTGATCAGGAGATTGAGTATGGCTCTTAGGAGTCACCGCAAATTCTAACATCCCATTGAGTTTTCAGTAGCTGGGTTTGTAGAATAGTGGCTCCATACAATAATGAAGCGCAGATGCAATCTTTAGGGGTGGATGTGTCAGTTTTGTTTTGTTTGTGTCTGCTCAAAGTTGGACACTTGCCGAAGATCCTCGTCTAATCTGACAATGAAGAAACAAATTATGAGTTTAACTAGACTTACCAAGTAGACTGGAATATCTTTGTTTGATTGTATCTGAATCAGGAAATCACCAGTATAGATCCATGAAATTGCAATTAGACAGAGCAATGGATTGAAAGGGCATAAGACTTGCTGGTAGTGGATCCCAGGGTTTACAGGTTAGATGGAGGAATTGGAATCCAGTGTGATAAAAATCTGGAGCTACAGTTTCTAACTTTCTCGACTTTAAACACCGGTAAATGACAGGTTTATAGACATTAGCAGAGTTGTGTAATTGGGCTGACAGACCTGTCGATGATGATGGACCAGGATGAGGTTGTTCTAGATCAATATGATTCATCATCCATGTGTCCCACACAGAAGAAAAAAATATTTATTGACTGTTCAATAAACATAACGATATTATTTTTGCAGAAGTTCAGCTTTTATTTCACCATGTACAATCTAATTTTTTAACTTTCCGAAGAACACACACACCACACACACACACACACACACACACGACTTTAGTCTGTAAGCTTGTATGGTTAAAAGAATAAAAGGTCATCCTATTTAACTTAAAAGCCAAAAAAAAAAAAAACCACAATGACATCTTGTGAATGTGGATGGTAAAAGATTACAATTTTTTATGTTATATTTTCATACGGAAGCAATAGTTCAGCAATAAAACTTTTTTGGGGCCAGTTGTTTTAAATAAAACTTGCATAGAAGGAAGAAAATATGGGAGACAGTAAGGAAGGAACGGAAGGTGCAATTATATTATGAAGGAGGGGCGAGTGAATCAAATTGGAGGCGGAACTCTAGCAGCAAATGAAAATTTCAGAATCCGAAAGGCGGCAGTCTGCCCCACTACTGGTCCTACACTATTATATGTCAACTACATGTCACAATGCAACTCAGTATGAAGTGTCAATCAATGGTTCTATCAAAATAGTTTATGTACTTGAGTTTGATTTGCTATTGAAACAGATATTTCCAATTTACATACCAGATACAAAATTGAACTCATCTTTAGAATGATGTATCACCATAACATCAATGAACATTAAAATTTATATCAGACATTAACTGCCATAGTACATGTAAAATGTGATTCCAGAATATGATTTTAAGGGGGAAGAATATATCCAGCACTGCTGAATAGAAAGAATTATGTGCCAAACATATTTTCTAGTGAAGATAAAAGAGAAAAGTACCTGTCTAATGACATCATTCAGACCAGGACAGAGCCCTCCACAAGTAACTATTGCAGCCTTTACTTCCGCAGGCTCATAGTAAATCTGCTTACGAGGCCCTGCACGATGTACCCTACAGGAAAACAGAAAATTCATTATCATCATCATGCAAGTCTAAAACTTCTCCCATAAAATGAGGTTCGCTACGGAGTGTGACGGCAAGTCAGGAAATTTTCACAAAAGGATAGAACAATTCTTCACAATCAGCTGTCAAGCTGGTGACAACCCTCTATTAGGCAGAATCAAAATTCTCAGCCAATGTAGTTATGGGAAACAGAGCAAGTGAGGGACCTGTAATAAATTTAGTGCCAGTTGATGGTAAGACCAACCATTTTTCCGTGATGAAGTTTATGCTTGTGAAACCAAGGAGAAACCCACTAAATTCTATGGACATGGAAAAGCTTTAGACGAAGAGGTAAGCCGAAGAAATTTGATATAGGAACAGGAAGATGAGAAGTTGTAAAGCATGTTGACAAAGGGAACACATTGTAACTGATGCAGAAATCAGTTTATTAAATTAATTATTTAAAAAAATTATATTGAAGATATGAAGGAAACGTAGGCGGATTACATATCTTCCAAAAGGAGTAATTAAAGGAGAGCACCGTTAATGATTGGAAAAGAATTTATGCAAACACAGAGTGGTTGTCTGAGAGTATGGAAGAGATGGCAGCCATAAATTCAACACAGCTATGAAAATGAAAACGCTCGTTATATTAATTCCAAAATACATAAATTTTATAATCGTAATACCATTGCTCTACCCAGCTGCATTCGGGATCAATGCACTCTGCTCCAGCAGAAGTTGGTGAAGCAAACTTTATAACCTGAAAGAAATTAGAAGAGATATCGTGAATGATGTGAAGAATTTCCTTATATGTACCATATTAAAACATGTCTTGCTGACATGCATATCTGGTATGAAGGTTTAAATATGTATATATTTTCAGGAGCATGAATTTTTAAGTTAAAATTCAAGATATGATATCTGCTGAGAATATTAGTGCAGTATGTAATGCATTGGGAATAAGACATCTTGCTTGCCTTTATCATGCACTGAGATGTACAATTGATTATCATTATTGATTATGACAAGAAAATATCTAATAGAAGACAACATAAAAGCCTGTTTTCCCAATCCTCATAAAATGACAGCTCACATATCGTAAGCCAAAAGGATGACACTAAACGATATTTTTTAAAAAAAGTAACTAGCTCATGTTTCTATACCTAAAGCTAATTTGTCATTTTACAATAACTAGCTTATTGGCAAATGCTTTGCATGTGTACCGGCAATAAAATGGACAACATGAGACTACCTTGCAAGTATTTAAAGTTTATGAAAGGTAATCATGTAAAAAGTTGCTTAATAAGAGGTATTGATTAAACTTGAATCCCATATGGCACGGTGATGTCAAAAGTTGGTAGCAATTTGGTGAAATGTATAACTAATTTTCAGAAGCATATGGGAAGAACATTTAATCCTGCATCCATATTTTCTGTCAATCTTGTTAAAGCCTAACCTAACATTTTTTTCAAAAAATGTGAGATGAATGGGTCCAAGAATTAAAGAATACAATATATTAGCCACCAGAAAATGTACACATAGACAACAAATTAGTATTAAACTATCCCTTCTTGCAGTTCTATTTTGTACAACACAAGATGAATACTGGACGGAATAGAAATGGGTTTAGGTTTTGGAACTCTGTCCCTTCTTGCACTTCTATTTCTTTTTCTTTGTCCGTTACAGCTAGTTCTTTCACATAGCCTGACCCAAGAAAACACCATATTGCCTGATTTTGTTTACCATGAAACTTTTTAACTATTATTAATTATATTAGACAGCTTTATATACTTAAAAGTCATAAGAGAACTAGTATAAGGTGAACAGCTAAGAATATTACACATTGATAGCTACCTCTTTTTCCTTGCCACATATGGTATTCTATTCATGTGCAGACTAGCTTGCACAAAAGCAGAAATCATAATGACACCAAGTAACAGGGTTTAGTAATAAAAAAGATAGTAAATTATGAGAACAATGATATATAACATTTATATTAAGGGTGCTCAATGCTTTTCAGCATGGAATAATGAAATGATACAAACTCCTTAACCAAAACTACAACGATACCTAGACAATTATAGAAAGTTATTCAGAAGGTAAATGAAACATATCATATTAATTTAGTGGCAGATTGATTGCAATTTTGACCTAATCACGAGGCATCTAAGTTAACAATAAGTGTTCGAGTATTATTAAAGTATTTTATTCATTTTTAACAGTTTCTAGGTGGTTATGTGCAGAAATATTCAACACCTAAATTTGATTGATAGTTGTACAAAGCTTGAAATATTTAATATGTGAGGACTATGTCCAGAGGCGGACCCAAAGGTGGGCTGGGCCGGGCTATAGCCCGGCCCATTTTTACAAATATTATCTTAAATTCATTTTTATTTTTGTTCTTTTTTTCAGATATTGTGTTAGATCCCCTTCTATTTTGACTTTCTTTTAGTATTTATTACTAGTTCCACTCCTAATTTAGTGGAGAATACTGTTTTATTCTTTTGGGAAATGCATATAATTCACAAGTATATGTTAAAAAAAATTGCAGCACACCCAAAATTTATACCCGGTTCCGCCCCTGACTATGTCCAGATCATTTGAAAATTGCTTTATCTAACTGCCCCATATAATTTCAGAACTCCATAGGTACCCACTTTGTCCTACCCTGAAATTCACCTTTAGCTGGGGCCACTGAAAGAATGCCTTTACACAGTACATGGTATGGTGTCTAAAAGCTTGTTAAACTCGGATAAGGATTTTCAGCTAATCACATTCTGTTCTCGAAGAATATTAAGAAGATGGTTTGGAGCAGAGGCAAGAGAAAGCAAGCCACAAGTTGGGACAAAATCGATGGCCCCATTCAGTTATTGGACCTATACAACACGGGAGATGGGTGAATTGACCCTCTGACCTCCCGTTTTAGTAGAGCATTGGTAAGTAGATACAAAGTTAGTCTTGGCGAAAAACAAAAGTTGTTGGGAAGATTTGTATACTAACAACTTTCTGAATACATCATCAATAGAGAGTTAACAAAGTGATGATTATTTTAGTCTATGGCAATGTAGTTATAGTAATAGACCTTTAGAAGTGCTCTGTCGTCATCATTCACATAGCCATACCGCATGTCCTTTGGCGTACCATTGCCATCTTGTAGAGGACCTCTGTTAAATATGAAAGAAAGAAATAAAGAAATAAAACAGGAAACAAAAAAGAAAAAGAAAAGAGTGTATTATCATATTCAGAACTTAGAAGAGATGAATATTGCTAGAGAGGCTTCAATATGGGGGTAAGTAAAACACAAAAGATATACACGAAGCATAGTTTGAAATATCGGCCGATTCCGATATGTATCGCCAATATCGTTTCAGGATGTGATGTATCCGATACGACATTAATCCTATAATAGCGCCCAATATGTGGCCGATATTGACGACATGACCGGTATTGCCTATTGATGGCCAATATTGGCAAATATTGATACTAAAAGTCTTTGGCTGACACCGACACCGCTAGAGATTTTAAACCACGGCACAAAGAATAAAAAAGGAACGACGATGTCTCTTCCACGTTTTCACCCCATCCATCTAAAGAGATAAAAGAAAAGGTGCACTGTTGGTTTAGTTTGGCTTGGCTTGATTACCTGCTTATAAGAGAGAATGTGGTTGGCCTTGGCTTTACATCAAGAATATCCTTCAAATGTGGCAAATTAAATCTCTTATCAAAATCCTCCTGGTACTGTCTTTTCCAGTTTGGATCCTTGAAATCTATCTGAGGCTGAAACACTACAGCTCTAACATGCATGGAGTGGGACCTGGTCCTGGTATTTCTATCATATATTACATCTTGAGGGGCTGAGACTGTACAATGAGGGATCTCCCTTCCATAAGCCATGCTGTTGCGGACTGAGAAAAGCAACACCACTAATTGATGAAGAAAAAGACATTCCTTCAGTTTCAGGACAGCTAGGTGATCTAATGAGGCAAAGAATTGTGTAATCTGCAAAAAATAACAAATATATAAGAAGGACAGTCAAGAATGACTTTAAATAAACTCCCAATGTAAAGAAACAGGAAGTGAAAATCTATCTGA